>JADLZK010007635.1:0-61165 GCA_015847255.1 Hyparrhenia diplandra | reverse complement strand
AATTCAAATCCGTCCCGTTTTGAAACTATTTGCATGGGGTATCCCTTTTGGTCGCGTCAGTCGGTGGCGCGATTATTACATGTCGCACCACCGCGATGTTGCTAAAGCGGTGCATGCACGGTGGCGGGCTGGCGTTGGCCAGGGGCCATTCCGCGTCGGCGCCCGGTGCATCGGGCGACGGGAGCTAGGATCCCATGCAAATAGTGCTACAAAGTCCTATCCACTTTGGGAAAAAATGTCACATTAGACCTTTGTAGCACTTTTTGTTTGTTTGTGAAATTATTTGTCCTACCATGACCTAACTAGGGCTCAAAAAGATTGCCTCATCCTGTACATCAAAATTATATAATTAATTTTTTTCGTTTACTTACATTTAGTGTTCCATGCATGAGACAAAAGATTTGATATGATAGGTCAATAGTGAATTTTGGAGAGAATTGGGAAACTAAAAAATGATGGGCAGGAATCAAGCGTGCATGCATGCATGGGTGTGTTCACTTTATGAAAAGTGAATCCAAAAATGCAACAGCACCCGTCACATCAAATCTTTTAACGCATAAATAAAATATTAAATATAGTTAAACAAAAAACTAATTGTGCGGTTTGACTGATAAGTGCAAGACGAATCTTTTTGAGCTTAGTTAGTCTATGGTTAGACAATAATTAACAAATACAAACGAAAAGTGCTACAGATGCTGAACCCAAAATATTTGTGCGGCACTAGTATATGCAGTGTGTGTGATGAGAGGAGAGCGCATTCATGCAACTTATTGTCACATCATTGAACTAAAAAAATATGCATGCATGCACGAGATTCCTGCCGTCCCTGTTTAGTTTTCTGTTGGTATCAATTAACGCGAATAGAGAAATCCATGGCGCACGGATACCGATGTGTAGCTTTCAAATTCCTGAGTATTCAGTAGTATCGATTTCCACGGGAACGTGAAGTGTACTAGAAAGGTTTAGAACGTCCTAAGATAATAATGGTAACGATGTGGGAAGAGAGGGTTAAGTTTTCTAAGTATTCTTCTAAAGATCTATATGATCAAAGGCTCACTCTACTTTACTTACGCCGAACAACGGTACCGTCGATCCTCGAAAAAAATGGGAAAAGGTGATCGGGGAAGGCCGCCAAAAAGCTCTACTCCTCACCAACCCAACGTGGTGGATTACAAAGACCCGACAGTACTGTCACCCCTGGGCTACCACAACTAACCGTGGGATTGGGCGCAAACTTCGGGTAAACTCTAGTCTAGACACCACGCCTACACTATCGATTACTACTCTAGCCACGTCTCGATAACTAGAGCACTCAATACGAGCGGAGATCCAAGAAATATAGTAAAGTAAGAACTGAAAGTAATTAAATAGAATAAATAGAAATAATAAATGAAGAACCCGGAGATTGTTTGAAGACGAACTTGTTGCGGCGAAGTACAATGATGATGAAGATCCGACAATCTCCGACTTTCTCCTCGCCTCTCTTCTTGATCTTACAACTAGATGAACTAGAAGAACTAGAACTAGAACTAGAACTAGATGAACTAGACAACTAGAGGGACCTCTCTCTCTTCTAATATGAAACCCTAGATTTTTCTCTCGCCGATAGCTAATGAGGAGATGATATCTCTTGGGGCGCCTTGGGGCTGCTTATATAGTCCCCAAGGAGGTGCGGGGTTGACCTAGACACATCTCGTACTTCCTCCGTCGCCCCTGGGATCAAACCGACATTAAATGAGCGGATTAGATTGCGTCTTAGAGGCGGTTGGAGAAGCTTCGGGGCGTGGCCGACGTGGCGGGGGGAGGCCGCTCGGCCTCCTATTTGCCGCCGGCCCGGTGGAGCCCACCACGGGTCCCGCGGTCGCGTCGTGTCTTCCGGAGTCTTCTAGATGATGCTTTCTTGGGTGCTAAGTCTCGATCACGCGTCGGGATTAGTCCCGAGCCTTCTAGAGTCTTTTCTGAGTTGGATTGCGTTACGTCGCGTAGGTCGTGCGGCTCGCGAATTCCAGTGTTTTCCTGTTTAGTCCCCGCAATTCACAACTTTACCAAAACTCGTGGAAATCGTTAGTAGAAACCCCTAATAAGGTTATCTAATTATATTTTAGTCCTTTTCCATGTTTAATTGACAATTAAAAGTATGCATTAATATGTGTCAACATTTCCCAATTCTCTCTCCAAAATTCACTATTGACCTATCATATCAAAAATCTTTTTATCTTATGCATAGAACACTAAATGTAGGTAAATAAAAAATTAATTATATAATTTTGATGTACAAGATGAGGCGAATCTTTTTGAGCCTAGTTAGGTAATGGTAGGACAACAATTACCACAAACAAAACGAAAAAGTGCTACGATTAATCTCATATGACATTTTTCCCAAAGATGGATAAGATTTGGTAGTACTATTTGCATGGGATCCCAAATCCGTCGCTGGCAAGATGCCTTTGGCGAGATGTGGCGGACCCATGGCCAACCACGCCACCACCGGTCAACGCCCGACCGCCACCGCGTGGATGTACCGTCGCTACCACATGCTTGATGGCGTGACATGTGTAAAAATCAGCGCCACCGGAAGGAATACCCCATGCAAATAGTTTCAACCCAGGATCGGATTTGAAATTTTTTTTTGAAAAGGGCAAAATTTCACAAAAATCCTATATATGATGCAAAATGTAAACAAAAGGCATAGTATCATTGTACCTCTCTCTACACTTCAAAGAGACTAGCATAATACAATATAATTATTAATAAACGAGAGAATAATCTAACCTACCGATCAAGTTCATTGTTTTTGAGACAATGTTCACTATGATCAGTCTCCTCCACGTCAAGTTCGGGTGAAGTTGCTTCGTCCCCAGACGTGTCTTCTACCTCAGTTTCTTCTGCTTCCACGCGCTGGGTTTGGGTATCGCCGGCCGGCAAGAAGTACCACACCGGGCTCGAGCTCGACACGCCTCCGGTTGACACCGCTGGCCACCGGATGGAGGCTCCGGTCGCCATGCTGTAGACCACAGCCTCGTAGTCTCCGCCGTGCAGGCCGTCCCAGTAGTAAACGCTGTTGGCGCTCACACCCTCGCCGCACACCACCGCTGCGTCGTTCGAGCCGACGAACAGCGCGTTACCTCGCAGATCCTTGGCCTTGACCACGCTCCAGCACGGGCTGCGTGGCCAGTTCCCGGATCGAACCTGAGAACGAAGACGTCGCCCTCGAAGATGTGGATCCACCGCCGGACTCCTCCTGCCGGCGCGTCGACGGTCGCGTTGCCAGCGCCGGTGGGCCGCCTCCATACCTGGTAGAGCACGCCGTCGCAGAGCACCAGGTTCTTGGCGTCCGTGAACTTGGAGATAGTTTCGTACGGTGAAGGGAAGACGACGGCGCCGTGGGGCAGTTTCAGCAGTGGCCCCACCTCCATGGGTGGCACTTGGCGGCGGCGGCAGGAGCGGCGACGTCGACGGCGGCGGTTGAGGTGGAGCACGTGCACCTGGCCGTCCTTGGCCAGGCAGTAAACCTTGCCATCGTCGTGGCTGTACGCCACGTCGACTAGGACGATGTCCAAGAGCAGGCCCGTGTCGTCGACGTGCGACCGGCCGTCCGATGACGCCCTCTGCACGACGACCCTGTTGGGCCGGCACAGGCTCACCGCGGTGAAGTTGAGCGGCGTCGGGTTCGGCGAGAAGACGATCTTAGGCGCCGGCTCGTGCGTGGGCTCGTAAAGCTCCGGGTCCAGCGGGATCTCCTCGCCCGTGAACGGGTTGAACAGCAAGGGCCCCTCGGGCTCCTCGGCGTCGCCGGCGACGAGGGCGAGCCACCCGTCACGCGAGGCGCCGACGCAGCTGCCGCCCTCGGCGCCGATCCCAGTCGGCTGGTAGTGCAGGTCGTCGTGTAGGAGCCTGGCCCAACGCCGCGCGTGGTGGAAGCAGGCCGCGAGCGACACGGGGTGGCCCGCGGCGTCGTCGGCGTCGGCGGGGAGCACGGCGAGTGGCGACGAGAGCGGCGACGGGAGCGCGGAACGCCACGCGCCGCAGACGGCGCGGCAGGAGGCGTACTCACTGAGCGCGCAGCGTGCGGCGATGACGGAGACGACGCCGGCGTCGAGGTCCGCCCACGGCGGGAAGGGCGGAGCTGAGGCGGCAGGCATGCTGACGCTGCCGCTCATCGGGTTTTGGTGTAGAGTTTGTTGAAGGAGACGTTGGCGTCCAAGTACGTGTCCGTGTATATGCAGCACACGTACGTGCACGTAGGCTGACGGTTCTCTCCTTGGCCCTCTCCTTGGTGCTCTGTAATCGACTCGTTTCGTGTACTACTAGAGCTGTCCAGCGTATGCAAGTTCTTCATGATCATTCAGCGTGCGTGGCTCTTGTACTATCCTTTACTATTACGTTTTTTTGTACGTATCTCTCCTGGACTTCAGAACCTGTATGATGATGCTAGGTTTGTGATTTTATAGTGGGGTGGAATGAACATGGACTAACAACCTTTTATATGATCGATTTCCTTTTGGATTCGGTAAGATTTATAGCTAGAATTTACCTGTATCATGTACTCCCTCCATCCCAAATTGTAAGTCGTTTGACTTTTTACAACAAGTTTTACCGCTTTCGTCTTATTCAAAAATTTATGTAAAATATCACTTCTTTTGCCACGGATTTCTTTATTATTAAAAGTTTTTAAAAAATGACTTAAATTTAACTATATTTGCGTAAAAATTTTGAATAAGGCGAATAGTCAAACTTGAAGCTAAAAAGTCAAACGACTTACAATTTGGGATGGAGAGAAAAGCGTATACTTTTTTCTCAATAGGGCGGGCTATGGCCTATATGCCCGGTGCCCATCCTGTCAACGCCGGCACCGAGCTGTTCGAATGGGGAGCGTCTTGCGTCCTGCGTCCCGTCGAGCTCGACGGGCTCCTGTGTGCGCGTGAAGGAGACGCCGCCTCACCTTAGAACTGTTCGAGGCTCGGGACTCGAACGCCCGGCCGCCCGGGTCATCACCGCCGTGCGTTGCGGTCGTTGAGCTTCCGCCGCCCGGCATCCGTCAAAGTCCGAGATCGTACTGTCCCCTTGGCGAGGTGGGTGTCCACCACGGCACCAGAAAAGCCGTCAAGCTCGGGCGAGATGGAAGGCGTAAGCGCGCCCATTCTTCCAGTAGCGTGTACCCACCGAATCGCTCGGCGTTCACGCGGCGGCAAGGTCGGGTCGGCATTGCCAACGCCAACGACATGGCTTCCGGGCGACTAAAGTTCATGTGCCAATAGAAATGCCCATCCACAAACACCGGCGGGCGGCGGGCGCTGCGGCGGTGCCGCGCCATCCGCCGACCTCAAGTCGTACACCGCAGGGCTCGCACGGCCGCCATTCGTGGTCCTCGAAGAGCATGACCACCTCGTGCTCGTTGGACGCCGTGGTCGGCCGAGCCCGGTGCTCGAGAGCGTAGACCGTCCTATGGGATCGTTCTCCCAGCCCGTGGGCGGGGCGCGTGAGACATGCTCTCGGATAATGTCTCGCTTGCGGGACGTGGGTACGCCGACACGCCGGGGTTGGAAGAGGAGGGCTGAGCCCCGCGGGGCTTGGTTCCGCACATAACCAAATCGTCGGTGCTCATGTCGCCCACGGTCACGCGAGATCGCGGGCCGGGCGACGAGCCGCTTCGCGCCGTTGACGTGAGCCCCCGAGGATTACAAGGACGCGGTGGTGGACATTGCGCGGTGGGCGGAAGAAAACGATCTCCCAGCGCGACCCGGGCAGCAGCGTCTCGCAATGGCTTGCGCGCTCGGATGAAGTGGTCGGAGGGCGAAGCGGCGCGGCGCCATTCTCGGCATCTGTTAGTAGTCCCAACCCGGGATGGACCCGGGACCGCGATCGGGCCCAATCAAGGAGCGGCCCAAGTCGTCGAGGCCCGTCAAGACAAACCAAAGAAGACAAGGGAAATGACCGGGTTGTCTAGCGTCGTGGTAATGCGAGTCGAGGCATCGCTTATTTTGAAACCAAACAATTACTTTGTAATCTTTCCTCTGGAACTTCGAATCAATCTAGTTGTTAAATGCGTCGTCCCGAGTTCGTCTTGCTTTTCCCCAATTCATTCGGTTCCTTGCTCGTGTTCCTCACAAGTGGTATCGAGACACCGGTCCCTCGGATCTCGCTCCTCCTTCCTCCTTCTCCTTCGCGTTCATGTGTTGATTCGGCGATTCCATCGGCCGCGAACTCAAACGGGTCGGTTCGTTGAGAATTGATTCAAGGCACGTGGATTGTAGCTTGGATCGATTTTTCCGTAAATCCTTCCTAGAGTAGCGGTTTGTGGAGGACTCTTCAATGGATCCCCATTCTGCTTCATCCCACCACCACTTCACCCGTCGTCAAAAGCCGCAGGGCGCCATGGATCCCAATTACAAGCTCCTCTTCGACCCAGAGATGGTCAAGTGCTTCGACGACGTCACCAAATGCCCGGGCCGGGATGGACCGCAAGCTCGATGTGTCGACCGCGGATTCTTCCGCGCGCCGACGCGTCTGGAGTCCAATGTCAAGGTGCTCGGCGATTGGCGTCGAGCATGGATGGGACGTTCGGCGACCTGCCAGCGGATGCGGGCAAGTTGTCCACTATGAAGCCGGAGGTCGGGAAGATTTTGCGGTACATGGAGCGTTTGCTGGTGGAGGGACCAACTACGCCCTCGGGAGTGTTCGCCCCAAGAAAGAGGGCAAGTTGTCCTCCGCGCTGCGTCGCCACGTGAACCATTCTTCATCCTGTGCCCTCGCGACACCGTCGAAGTCCGCCCGTCGCGATCGCCATCCGGCCACCACCATGCGTCGACTTCCAGGCGACCCAGCGCCCATCCGTGGGGCCCGGCGCCAAACCGCCCTCACGGGCACCACGTCGAAAGGGTGGCCCGGAGTGGTTACCACTCTTGTGGCCACCACCAAATCGGGGTATGTCCAATGGTCACCATCCTCCCCCTCTGCAATTTCAAGTTCCACCACCGCGTACACCACCAAATCTCAACAAAGAATAGGCATTGGGAGTCTGGGGGCTCATGGGGATGTTGGGGGTGGTCAAACCGTAAACTTCCTAAGTTTGATTTCCTCGATTCGAGGGCGATCACCCAAAACTATGGATGAAACATGTTGTGCATTACTTCAAGATGTACCGAAAGTGGAATCAAGTTTGGGTCGAGTCCGCCGCTATGCATTTTTGCGCAAGGCTAAGCGTTGCTATCGTCTGGCCGAGGATCAACTCGATTCTCGACATGGGAGGAATTTTGTTCCAAGCTGATGTTGCATTTAAACCGTGGCGAGCATGAGGTCCTCCTTCGTCGGTTTTTCTAGATTCGTCGATGCTCGGGCGGTCGGAGATTACATTGAGGAGTTTGTTGGGATCGTAGATGATCTTACTACTTATTCCAAAAACCCAGACCCACTCTATTATGTGCAGCGTTTCATAGAAGGATTGTGTGATGATATTCAGTCTGTACTTGTTATGCATCATCCTACCACACTCGATTCTGCCTACGTGCTCGCTCAATTGCAGGAAGACACGGTGGGACCATCAAAGAAGCCAATGCGTCGTTGGGATGATGCATAGAAGACAGGATGGCAAGGAGCTCAACCCTTGCTTCCTCGATTACCACGTCTTTGTTCTTTGAGGCACGCCGCCTACTAGGTTTCCGGTTCGGTCTGGCGAGGACAAATTGAGAGCCCCGCATCATCACGTTGTGCCTAGGGGCTCTCGTGTTGTTTTAATGGAGCAAAATGGTTGCGAGAACATAAATGTGCTGAAGCTGTCCAACTCCATATTGTCCAAGAGTTGCTTGAGGTGTTCCCGGATGATGACCAAGAGTCTGAACCTAACACAACCCATCTTGATGCACAAGTTATGCTCCATCTATCTACCGCAGCACTGTCAGGGAGTGTATCTCTCAAGATTCTATGCTTGAAGGGCCAAATCCTAGGTACTGCTATCTCTATCATAGTTGATTTAGGGAGTTCTCACAGGTTTCTCAGTTCGGCATATAGCAAAGATCACTATCGAGGGGATTGTTAGTTTGGACAACCCATTATCGGTCGAGTGGCTAATGGAGAGGTGGTTATGTGTGATTCCCATATCCCAAATGTTATGCAGTCTCGGTTCGTCAACAACCTAAAGATTCTCTATCTATGATCGCATTTGACATGATTTTGGGAATTGACTAGCTTTCTAGTTTCGAGTCCTATGTATGTCGATTGGGCAAGCGGATGGATCTCTATTCCTTACAAGGGCACTATGGCTATGTTATTGGGTGATCTAATAGAACCTCCGTCGGGTCGGTGATTCAAGCCGTCCCTTATCCGGATGCCGATCCATCGATCGGCATGCATCTCTACCGGAAGTTCAGTCCTTACTCTCGAATACTCGACCTATTCAAGACACTGAAGGCTTACCACCTCGCGAGCTTGTGATCACAACATTCCATTGATTCCCGGGCCTCTCTTGTCTTTGTGCGGTCTTACCGATATGCTCCCACCTTGAAGATCCGAAATTGAGTGTCAAGTGCATGACATGCTTTAACGGGGGCATTATCCAAAATTCCCGATTCGAGCTCAATTGCCTCCCGACTTACGGTTAAGAAGAAGGACAACGGTTGGCGCTTTTTTGCATCGACTATCGCCAACTCAACGCCATCAACGAAAAAGGCAAGTTTCTGTTCTCGTGATTGAAGAACCGCTAGATGAGTTGTCGGGGGCTCGATTTTTTTCTCGACTTTGGATTTACAAGCCGGCTTTCATCGGTCGGATGAAAGAAGGAGAGGAATTCAAGATCGCATTTCAAAGACATTTTGAGCAATTTGAGTTTTGGGTCATGTCTTTTTTGGCACGGCAGAGTGCGGGCACCTTCTAGGGGGCAATGAACATTACCTTGGCACGGGCTCACGTAAATTCATATTGGTGTTCTTCGATGACATCCTAATCTACTGTCGATCTCTAGAGGAGCACCGATCACCTACGCATGGTCTTTCATCTCTTGTCACGTGATAATTAGAAATTGAAGATGTCTAAATGTGCTTTTGCTAAGACCGAGTTGGCCTACCTCGGGCATGTGATCGGCGCTCATGGAGTAGCTACCCGATCCAAAGAAAGGCGCAAGCCGTTGCCCCGCATGGCCACTTCGGGCTCGATGAAAGAGTAAGCGCTCTTTTCTCGGCCTCACGGATACTATCGGCGATTTGTCGCCATTTCAGGGTTGATCTCCCCGTCCATTGACCAACTTATCAAGAAGAGTGCTCTATTCATGCAGGCGGTCGAACACGATCTTTGCTTTCAAATGCTCGCAAGTCCGCTCTACTCCAAGCTCCGGTTCTTTCTCTACCAGACTTCTCGAAAGGTTTTGCCATCGAGACGGGCGCTTATGAAGCGGGCATTGGGGCGATTCTCATGCGGGATGGCCACCGGCATTCTGCAGTAAGGCCGTGGGACCCAAGTCGAGGGGATTATCGACATACAAGAAAGAATTCATGGCAATTTTGATGGTTGTTCGGATGTGGCGTCTTATTTGCGAGTTCGAGAGTTCGTCATTTACCGTCGATCGGCCAGCCTCGACTCAAATTGGTGATCGGCGTCTCGATACTCATTGGCGGCCCGGCGGGTTTTCACCAAATTGCTTGGATTACGATGCCAAGTGGTCTATCGCTCGGGTGCTTCTATTCGGTCGCAGATAACACCTTGTCTCCGACACCCCGACCGCCTCAATCTTGCCGTTGTCTACGTAATGGTTCGACACAGGTCACTCCTGTCATTGAGAGCTACGAGAATGATTTTGCTTTGCTCGACAAATGCTCTCAAGTTATCTCTCGGATCCCGGTTCGATACCACACTTTACTCTGCTTTTGGGAGTGTTGCGCTACAAAGACCTCATTTGGGTGGGCAACGACTTTGCTTTTGCGCCCGGCGATAGCGGCTTTTCATCGAGTGCTTTGGGCTGGTCACTCGGGGAGTGCTCGTGTCTTACCGCCAAAGCGGTTGCTTTGCTTGGCCCAGTATGAAGACCGAGGTGCGTGAATTTGTGCGGCGTTGCATCGTATGTGACAAGAATCCAAGGTAGACCGTGTGAAAGGTCCCTTGTGGTTTTGGTAATTGAGTGTCAACATTAGGGTGAACTAATATGTGTGATTGAGATAATACACGGGATATTAGTTCACACGTGATGAACGCAATGAAGGAGCTTTATTGCATATGAGACATGACATGGAGTCATGTGACCAAGGTGGTGAAGATCAAGACAAGGCTTGGCTTGATGGACCGGTTGCAAGTGTGAAGGGCAAGTCGAGGGCGGTGAAGCGATGGACCCAGGCGGTGAAGCTTGGGCAAGACTTGGCGCCGACGGACCGGCGCAATGCTGAAGAGCAAGTGAGGTCAAGATCGATGGACCAAGAAGGTCATGTGATGATATGAAGTGGATCATATCATTATTGATCGTGTTGGTGCATGTGTTGCGATCGGCATTTGGAGATGGAGCGGAATGGAAATGCGCCAAGGCAAAGGTATAACCTATAGGGCATTTCATTTCGCCGTTCATTGGATCTTAGAGAAGTTTATGACCGGGTTTAGGATAGATGGCCGTACTATCAAGAGGGGCAAACTTGTTTGCATATCGGTCATCTAGTGTCACTTGTGCGATCTAACTTTGCGACGTGTTAGGATCGAGTGGCGTGGTAAGAGCTAACCCGCCCTTTGAAAAAAGATTGTGAAAATGCTAACACACATGCACATGGTAATGTACACTTGGTGGTGTTGGCACATTTGCAAAGGCGGTGATGGTTTGCGGGGTTGAGTTGGCACACTTGATGCTTATTTTCTATTGCGCGGATGTATCGTGGTGGTGAAAACATGCTATTCCTCGTACTCAAGTTGGTATACTTGTTGGGTAGCATGTCGAAGCAAAGCGCGGAGGAGAAACGACGAAGATCGCCAGGAAAACGGCCCGGCCGGGACGGCCGACCGGACGTGGCGACGACGTAAATCTCCTTTGACCGGGGCGCTCCGATACATGCGTCCGGCGCCCGAGCATGTTTTTCGCCTCGTCGGCGAGCCCGGCCGGGCGCATGGACCGGGGGCTTCCGGTGGTGACGGATCCTGTGGATCGGACGCATGCTTCCGGTGTCACCGTGGGGCGAAGCGTCGGTTGTGACCGACGCGTGGTCGGGAGCGGCCGGGGCGCTGACCGGACCGGTGGTGAGTCCGTCGGGTCGCGTCCGGGCACCTCGTAAAACCGTGGTTTGAAGCACCAACGGCTCTATTTTGGATGGAGCCTATATATACTTGCTATGGTCGGTCATGGCGGGTTGTTGAGCACACTTGAGCCTTGGTGGCTTGTGTTGTGGTGCTTGAGAGCCCTTCCACTCACTTGTGATTGATAGTGTTCATCCAAATCAAAGTGGGGAGTGATTCTAGTGCATTCGCGTTGAGAGATCGCGTGCGTGGCACTAGGTGATCGTGTTGCAAGCCGGTGTGCTTGTTGCTCTTGGAGGTTGCCACCTCCTAGATGGCTTGGTGGCAAGAGACTTCGTGAAGCACGCAATCGGAGGTTGTGCGGTGCTCGAAGGAGGATTTGTGAGACGTTAAAATGCTCACCTCGCGGGGATCGCGAAGCGACACTACTAGAGCGTGTTGGTGAGTACCTCCTTGTGCGTGTGGTGTCTTGCGGTGCCTTGAGAAGCTCACTTGAGAGTAGTGTCTTGCGGTGCCTTGCGGGCGTGCCTTGAGGGGCAAGTGGACGGAGAATCACAGAAGAACCATCTAGGTGAAACACCGACGGAACCACCCAAGGTGTTGGTCGACACAACGAGGAGTAGGGGGAAGTTGGCAAGCTTCCCAATACCTCGAAAAAAATCACCCGTGTCAACTTGTCTACTCTTCTCGGTGGTTTGCATTCTCCAAATCACAAGCTTTGTATTGACATTCATATATATATCTTGTGCTTGTGCTTGTGGAGTAGCTCTTGCAATTACTAGCTTGTGTAGCTTGTTAGTTGCCTTGCTTAGTTTGTGTAGCTAAGTAATTTGAGTCTTTGGGTTAGGCGTGTGTCGCCTTGTCCTTAGTGCATCTAGTGAGCTTAGGATTGACTTTGTGCTTTTTGCTCATTAGAATTGTGTAGGAGCTCACCCTTGTTTGAAGTACTAGTGCATAGGTTTGTGTGACCTTGCAATAGAAAACGGTTAGGAGCTCAAGCTAGGCCTATCACCTCATTTGCTTTGAGTAGGATCTTTTTATGAGGTGATTTAGAGTCATAGCTAAAGGGGTGAAGTCTTGGCTAAATGAATAGTTTCAATTCCGCATTATATTTGTTTAGCCGCAATTAGTTTTAGAAAGGACTATTCACCCCCTCTTGTCCCCATCTCGACCCTACACCGTGCCCCTCTCTGGCTTATTGCAACCTCCGCCCCCCGAGTCCGCATGGGAAGTCATTTCTATGGATTTCGTCGAGGGCTTGCCTCCATCCGATTCCTATAATTGTATTCTCGTTGTGCTGGACTTATTGACGAAATCACGGGCACTTCATTCCACTTCGCCACCCCTACACACTTGCCCTATCATGCGCCCGGACCTTCTTCAAAACTGTTTATCGACGGATGGCCTCTCCCAAATCAATCATCTCCGATCATGACACTATCTTCACCAAAGATGTCCGAACGAGGTTTTCAAAATGGCGGATGTCAACTTATGCAAGACCACTCACGTATCATCCGTAGTCGGATGGACAAGCGAGCGCCTTAATCGGTGCACGAAACTTATTTGTGTTGCTATGTGCATGCGTGCCCCAAGAAATGGTGTCGGGTTGCCTTCCGCGGAATTTCGGTATAACGCTTCAACTCACTCGCCATTGGCCCTTCACCGTTTGAAGCTCTCTTTGGTTATGCTCCACGCCACTTGGTCGCCAATCTTTCTTGTGGGCACTTGGGCTTCTGATCGTCGCATGATGGATGAACCGCTTCAACAAAGACCCGAATCGCGACAAGCGCGCAGGATGAAGAAGCGGTAGGACAAACACCGCTATGAAAGATAATTCAATGTGGGCGACATGGTCTTCCTCAAAATTCAGCCGTGTGTACAAACTTCACTTGCTCCACGGTCTCATCGGTCGGCCTTCGATACTTCCGGCCCTTGCCGTGATTCGGATTGAATTGGTTGATCCGCGCCTGGTCGGAATTGCCCGCGCACATTCAAAGAATCCACCCGTTTTTCATGTTTCATTCTTGAACGGGCTGTGGGCAACCACCGGGTGACACGGTTACGCCAGAGACTTCTCTTTTCATTTGGCTCTTGAACGGGTTCTTCGGTCGAGGATGGTCTCTCGTGGTACATACCAAGTCAAGCAAGTGCTCATCAAATGGAACAATCTTCCATCGTCGGCAACCCGGGAGGACTATGAAGCTATCCGTCAAGAGTTTCCAAGATCGCTGCTTGGGGTCAAGCGTGCAAAGGAGGAGGGGATGTTAGCAGCCCCAACCCGAGGATGGACGGGACCGTGATCTTGTCCAATCCGGGGAGTGGCTGCCGTTGAGGCCCGTCAAGACAAACCCGGCTACAAGGGAAATGACTGGGCCGTCTAAGCGTCCGTTCGCGAGTCGAGGCATAGCCTCTGTAATATAATCCACGCGGAGAGCACGGGAGGAGGCATCGCTTATTTTGAAACCAAACAATTACTTTGTAATCTTTCCTCTGGAACTCGAATCAATCTAGCTGTTCGTCGCCGTCCCGGTTCATCTTGCTTTTCCCCAACCCCTTGAATTCTCGCTCGTGTTCCTCACAAGACCGCCCGGAAGCAGCCGAACGGCGGCAACGGCCGGGGCGCACGTCGAGAATCTGTTTGAGGATCACTTCGCTGGGTAGAAACGGCGCGCCTCTTGAACGTGCCGAGACCTTTTTGCCGTCGTGGCGGCGCCCGCGCCCCTCGGGAGTATTCCGTCATGGTGGTGGATCGACCGTATTCCTTGACTCCTTGTGTTAACTTTCGACTTTTGTAGATCAAAAACAAAAGAGTTGCGCTCGGATTAGAACTTGGCTAGTTTGGATAGGAATATTTTTTATTTGAAACTGCCAAACATTTTCATCACTTAGGCTAATTACGCCAAAACAATTGTTGTCAAGCATTGTGACCGTCTCCAAAAAGGGTCTTCAGTGACTAATGGGCCTCCCGCGATACGAGCGTAAGCGCCGTCGAGTCTAAAAAACATGTAACTATGTGAATCGGTGTCGGTCAACTTGACTAAAGTTTGACCAAGTTTATAGTAAATTAATATTAATATTTATGTCTCAAACAAAATCTATTATGAAAATATATTCCATCACGAATCTATTATGAAGTATTTTTTTTTTATATAAATTTAGTTAAAGTTAGAATCGGTTTCCTTCTCGAAAAGCGAGAATTGCATGTTTTTTAGGACAAAGGGAGTACAGACTTGATAAGTTTATAGAATATTTGAAAGTAGACATTTGTCCCCTGTTTTTTAAATACAGTAAATAATATAATAACATGTACTACATAAGTCTACAACAATGAAAACATGTTTGATTATGTGTCATTAAAACACCACCCCAATCATCCTTCGAACAGACCTTCCAGTTGCTTCTCCAATTCAAGGGGAGTGTTTTTGGGTAGCCTGTTGCTCTTCCCCTTGGCAGTTCGCTCCGCCAAGTACTTGCTGTAACATGGAACGACTTTCTGAATAACAGCTCTGCGCAGTCTCTTCCTAAGCTCAGGGTTTGGAACCTTCCACTGCCTTTGCATGGCGTAAGTTCTCTGTAACTCATATTCAAATTTATCCAGACTTCCGCCTAGCTTCGGGAAGCCACGAGGTATGTCATGGTACAAGCAAGACAACACTGGTTCCCAGGAGGCGTCGAGGTAAGCTTCTATGAAGCTCTGGATCATGACAAGGCCATCCAGATTTGAGTCTGTTTCTATTTGCTCCCGAAGATTTGGATCTGGCTGGTTAACGTAATCATTCATTGGGGAAGTCTTTCTCTGGAATCTCGTTTCTTGGGCCTCTCGATCTTGTAATCTTCGAACAGAGTCCAGGACGACAGGAGCAAGGACGAAACCTTTTGCGAAACGAAGCTGCAATTGTTCATCAAGAATATGTACCTTAATCCAGATTCGGAGATAAAATTTGATGTCTTCTCCAGCTGCTTCTCCAAGCAAGAGATGAGGTCCTTCATGAGGATATCAACCGGCGATGAGCTTGAGTAGTAATCTACTGGTTGAGACATATGGTGTTGTTGGTCCCGCAGGATGTGATTGAGCGCACGCTCGTTTCGCGACAGCAGAATGATGTAGTTCATCACCAGCCTGGTGGTCTTGTGGACGCCACCGGCCTCTGCCGATGAGACTTTCCAGGAATCGTCCGTGACGAAGGAAGCTCTGACCTTCTCCATCATGCTCCATATGGCGTCGCTCAGCCTGTTCATCTTCCGTAGGAAAACAGAGTTCATGGCGTCGAACAAGGAGCTGGTCTTGGGCGCCTCTTGGAACAAGGCCAGGACAGCCGGCGAGTCATCCACGACGCAGGTGTACACAAGCAACATCCCCGGGAGCGTCTGGTGGGTGGAACGGCCAACGTTTAGAGCTGCGTCAGAAACGGCGTCCACGAAGTCGAGCATCCTGAGGATGCTTGCCTCCGCAAACCGCACGAACTGGGCCACCTCCTGCTCACGCGCGGCCATCTTTCCGGTGGCCAGCAGCATCAAGTGCCAGATAGCCTTCCTGACCCCGCCGACGGCGACGGGCGGCCGTTTGGCACAGAGCTCCTGCTGCGTGATGCAGAGTACCTGCACCATGGCCTTGAGAGCTTTGATCCACCTCTCCATCATATCTAGGAGGGAGGCGCATCCATCCTCCAAGTCCATGTCTCCTTCCCGGATCCTGAGTACCCACTCCACGTCCAGCTCCGAGAACCAGCTCCCCAAAAGGCTCTCTTGGAGACCGGGGCGGTGTGCCGATGAGGAGGAGCGACCAGCACCAAACGCTCGGATGAGGCACTGCGTGTAGCCATCGTGGACCATCTGCCGCGCGATGGCGCGGAGCTCCTCGACTCCATCAGGGTCTTCTGCAGCCTCCCAGCCGGAGAAGGACGAGGACAAGGGCGAGCAACGGGCCGCCCATGCATCCAAGGCCCAACCCGGACTGGAGGCCGAGCTCGCGCTCGACCAGCAGTAGGCTCCATCTCCCGCCTCAGAACTGTCGCTGCTCGTGGTGAATAACACCAGCGCCGAACTGCACAGGCCGCCGGAGATGGAGACTCCACGGATCGAATCGCGGTAGGTGGGCAGCGGAAGCCTCCCCGGCACCGGCGCCGTCAGAATGCTCGATGTGCTGCCGCCGTGCTGCGCCATCTCCGATTCTTCTTCTGGATGTGGTAAGCAGAGCAGACAGCAGGACTCTAGCTCGCGGCCTCGAGTGATGACTTGGCGAATAATGGCTCTAGTTGCCTGGAAATGACATTGGCGATTGTTACACTTCGTTTTTTTTTTGTGAGGCGAAGCAAGTTAATTAGTGGCCGATCGAGCCAGCGTCATTTTCTCAGCGAGGCTTGGTCAATGGAATAGCAAACGCCAAGCAAGATGCAGCCGGGTTCTGCATATAATTAGTCCATAACCTTCCGCGTGGATCGATAAGGGACCTTGTCAGCTGTCAACCTCAAGGGTAGGTATGTTGTCAACAAAAAAAAAAACAAAAAAAAAACCTCGAAGTTTCGCGATAGTGTCAATACGAAAAAGTCTCCGGTGACTGTGTAGCATGCAACCACCCTGCGACATCCTCTCCTAAGGGGGGTGTTCATCTCTCAAAAAGTGCACCCAAAAAGTTCTACAGCGTCACATCAAATCTTTTGACACATAAATGGAGCATTAAATATAGATAAATAAAAAAAACTAATTACAGTTTGGCTGAAAAATACGGTGAGACGAATCTTTTAAACCTAGTAGTCCATAGTAGAATCTTTTAAAACTAGTTAGTCAAGCTAGCCCCGAGCTCGAGGGCCCACCTAAGGGCGACATCAGGAACCCCGAGCAACCTCCGGGTCCACTACATCGACGTAAGGCCAGAAGACTTTCTCCGACTTGAACGAACTCGAACTTGGAGCGATACGAACCAAGCTATCTACGTTGCGTCAGACTCGTCATCGCGGCTACGCCTCGATCTCAACTAAGGATCGGGAGAGTCCAATCTACAGTGCCCGAGCTAGAAGCACTCGAGCACCATAGCTGTGCTACGCAGCTCATAGCTGCAGCGCGCCGCCTGGCCGACTGTGGATTTGACTTGTCCGTTGGGATGCCGAGCTCGCATCACGCCAACCGCTAAACGACAAAGGTAATGATGGCGCTTTGGGCATGCACCTGGCCAAGCGCCCTCACGCGCCCGCTGCACCAAGTCAGAGCCGTCTGACTCCGTCTCGACCCACAGAGAATCCTAACGGGACTTGGCTCTGTCAAAACACTCCATTACGGTGTCATCAGAGCACGCCGATCTGCCCGCTTAGAAGACATGATTCGAGGAGCTCGTCAGGGCACGCCCGAGCTCGCCCAGCGACGGGATTCTCGCTCCTAGCTGCACAGGACTACCCGGAAGGGAACAGCTACGACAAGACGTGACAAGTGTAGATCTCTAGATTGGTTTTGGCTAATTGATGACATCCTTAGGACTAATCTCTCTATACTAAGTGTTTGATTAGTTGGAGATTGGTCAACCCAAATGTGATGCATGGAGGTCATGGTGGATGGATCGTGGTGATCCAAAAGATGATCAAGTGCTCAACTTGGAGTGGTTTCGAGGATCAATATGGGCTCAAGGCAAAGGTATATGTATAGGGCCATTTTGATTTTACACTCAAGACACCATAGAGGGTGTGAGTGATTTAGGATAAATAACCGTACTATAAAGAGGGGAAAATCATAATCGCTTTACTCACCTAGTGCCACCTATTTGAATTTCAAATTGCATATGCATATGGGTTAGTGACGTGGCGACTTGATGAGAAATTCCTCGGAAAGGTTTGAGAAATGCCATCTATTTATTCTCAAGAGGTTTGACAGATTTTGGATGAGATGGCAATTTCATTTGGATCAAGAATTAATTGAATATTTGGAAAAGAAAAAAATATATATATACACATATATATGGTGTGGACATTCACGTTCTAGCTTGGACGTTGAAAATATTTGTTCTTGCACATGCTGTATATATGTATATATGTTGAACACATGCACGTGAATGGCTTGGTTAAGCTAGCTTGCTAAGCTAACAAGGTGCCGTACCAATTCAGTACTAATCCATTCACAAGCTGTTGCTAGTTTGATGGACTGATTTTTAAATTGGAATGGCGACGTGCAACGCTGGGGCTTCGGGATGCTGCTGGTCGCTGGTGTCCTGCTGCTGCTCACGTTGCCGAATGGCTTGCTTGCCGAACGACGCAGCTTGCCGAACGCTGTCGCTTGCCGAACGACGCTAGCTGCCGAATGGTGCTTGCGCTGCTTGCTGTTGGGCCGGCCTGCTGGTTGGTTGGCAAGGCCCAAGTCTTGGACATTCGCTGCTGCTGGCCAAGTCCCAAAGGATATGTCTGTTCGACGCTCGGCCTCTGTTTCATTCATCGAAGAAACTTTCCAGAGCCACTGCCTGAGCGAACAGAGGAAAAGAGACCGACGCTGCTCCTGCTGCTGCCCGTTGGAGATTTGCCCGTTGGGAGTTGCCGTTGGAGAGCTGCTGTGCCTGAGAGTATATATGTGAGCTGCTGCCCTCCTTTCTCTCTCTCTTGGCATTTCGAATTTTCACAGTGAGCTTGTTCTTTCCCCATTCCAAACCCTAGAACAAGAGAAAAAAGAGCTCTCTCCTCTCCTCCTCGATCTATTGATTTGAGCTGAAATTAATCGAGTGAGCTTGTGCTAGAGAGCCGATTTGAGGGCTCCAAGAGGATTGCTTCCCTCTCCTCTCTCCACTTCGTTGGTGGATTTGAGTTCTTGAGAGGAGATTTGGGAAAACCTAGTGTGCATTGCATTTCGGGATTCATATTTGTGGCACTAGGTGATTATTGCAATTGTGGATTTCTTATTACTCTTGGAGAGCACCACTCCTAGACGGTTTGGAGATTGGTGGAGGCGTTGGCAAGAGTTGGTGATTGTTCTTGGCCACCTCCGGTGATTTGTGAGAGGACCGTGCATCCTCGTCGGGACGGCGAATGCAAGATAATATATTGCTCGTGTCGGTGAGTACCTCTCATTTGCTTTGGGTGCCGTAAGCCTAAAGGCATTTGGCTTAGAGTGAGCTCCACACCGACCCACACGTGAGAAGGTCGACACAAACGGAGACGTAGCTTGACGGGTGCTCAAGTGAACCGGGATAAATCATTGTCTCCACTTGTCTCTTGTTGTCCCTTGGTGATTGGCATTGATTTGGTTATCTCACTGTGTCATCTTGGTGATTGGATCGACTAGCCTCGACATTGTGGTATAACTCTTCTACACTCTTGCATTACTTTCATAGTTAGTGCAGTTTGAGTAGCCTTGCTAGTTGCTTAGCCTTGTTTAGAGTAATCTAGCTTGTTCACCTAGTTGGTAAAGTAGCGACTTAGCCTTTGTGTGTGAACTAGAGATCATAGCAACTAGAATTGTCAATAGGAGGCTTGCCGACAAGTAGAGCTAGAGCAAACGCGTTTATCGCCTTTTGTTATTCTAACAAGTTTGTCTAGTGTATTGTAGAAAATTTTATTAGGCTATTCACCCCCCCTCTAGCCATTTAGGACCTTTCAACAAGCTCGCTAGCTGTTACCCGCGCACGTCTCTCTTCCTCTGTTATTTTTTCTCTTTCTCCCCCTCCGTCCGGTGGCTGCCCTTGTACACCCCTTAGCACTATAAAAGGGGTCCCTTGAAAACCGGGAGAGGGCATCCTCACCTCACCGCATTCTAGCAACACACACGCACTCCACTCTCGATATTGGCACCTGCCTCAATCATAGAGACTTGGGAGCTCGTTCACTCTCTCGACCAACTTGTAGCCACCCCTCTACGAGCCCCGAACTCGGATTAGTGACTCCGATTGGACTAGGGCACCGATTTGCTGAACCAAGTATAATCCTTGTGTCATTGTCCCTTGAGCTAGGCCATCGAAGGACACACTTGCCATTCGGTTAGTGTGACCGTGGTTTAGAACCACGACAATTATGCTCAAAAAATAAAATAAAGTTTATAGAATATTTGAATGTAGACATTTGTCCTCTATTTTTTTATAATAACATGTACTCCCACTACCACAGGGAATGATTTTAGGTGGCGTTTTTTTTTCATGTAGACATGTACTCCCACTACCACTACCACTCCCACAACGGCCTAGCTAGGGTCACCGAAAATCGCTTGATTTACTGTGGCGGTTTCCAATAACCGCCACCATTAATCAAAAAATAAAAATAAAAGAAACCCCTAACCCTAATGGCTGGATCCGGGCTGCCACCGCCGGATCCGCCCCGCCCCGCCCCGCCCGGATCCACCGACGCTTGAGGGAGAGGGACGCCCACCTGCCAACAACCGCCGGATCCGCCGCCGCCGCCGGTGAAGCGCCGCTGGAGGAGGAGGTCCGCGCGCTGGATCCGGTTCGCCCGCCGGTGGAGCCGCCCCGCCGTGCCGCCCCGTCCGCCCGCCGGTGGAGGCGCCCCGCGGTGCCGCCCAGCGCCCCGCCAGCCGGTGAACCGCCCGGCGCGTCGTGGCGCCGGTGGAGCTCCCGCCCGCCCAGTAGATAGAGGAGCAGAGGTAGTGAGAGAGAGAGAGAGAGGGGGAGGCCGGTGGATCTATCATGAGAGGAGAGGGAGAAGGGGGCCGGTGGATCCGATGGGGAGAGAGAGAGAGAGAGAGAGAGAGATAGGAGAGTGGTTGCTGTGAGTGAGGGAATAAGTTAGGGTTTTGGATCTCCCTCGGCTTATATACGTGCTCTGTTTTATTGGGCTGAATGGATTTCGGATTGCGAATTAGGCTGAAAATTTGGGCCTCATTAACCATGGCGGTTTTTATAAAAAACGTCACGGTTAATTGTGACATTAACCGTGGCGTTTTCCAAATAACCACCACGTAAAATCATTTCTAAACATCGTGTAAAATCAGTTGTGTAGTAGTGTCCATTCCAATTGTAAGTCATTCTAAGAACCTTGGAGAGTAAAAAAACCAAAATTATAGAAAGATTTACAAAGATTTGTGACATACTATGAAAAATATAATTAATGAATGATGAATCAAATGATACTTAATTGACATCATAAAAGTTATATTATATTATCATATAAATTCAGTCAAACTTGAGATGTTTTGACTCTCCAAAATCAATAGTAATCAATAGTCATGGTGTAGTCTTCCATCTGAAAGAAGCTATGCTCCCCTTTAATAGGGGAGTAGGAGGGAGAGAGAGAGAGAGAGGGGAGGATTCAGTTCATCAGTAGTCGTGGTGCAGTCTTCAAAAGGGTTATTTAGATTGGTGCCATTACAATTTTTGATGTTTGGAGAAGTGTCATTACTATTCATGTATTGTGATGAATGCCATTACAATTTTTCCTCTATTTGAAACATGCCATTCTATACGTCTTTAGGAGTTTTGGGCCCAGCTGCAGCGTATAGGGGATTCTATATAGTACTTGTGATGAAACATGCCATGTATTGTGATGAAGTGCTTGTTCTATATAGTACTTACTAGGACGATGGGCGCGCTTCGCTGCGCCCGTTTCTGCCTTTGTATACTGATAAGTTGTGGACTGCATATTTGGTTTGAACAATGCATCATGGTATGTCGTGTTCCTTGTGTTGTACATACGCAAGCAGCATGAAGAAAGCAAATAGAATCTGAAATTGAGTTGTTACACCTACACTTGGACTTGACTCCCAGAAAAGAAACGATAAGCACGGTCATACTTGTTACTTGTATTTACATATAAGGTCCTATGTAGACACTTTACATAATGAATTGAATTGCTATTGCTATAGTCCTAAGCGGGTTTAGTTCGGGCTTAGTTCACAGACCCCAGAAAACACGGCTCTTACCTAATCTATTTACATGTGCTGAGCCTATGTTTAGTATATGTTCATTCATACAAATAGAGCACATGTAGATAATGAAGGAAACCTAATGTTGATTCCATAATAATTTTACATATATATATATACAGTGGTCTTGGAGATCTTGAGATGGTGTCCTGCAAAATCAGCATGGTCATTTGCATGTCGAGACTTGGCATAACTGAGGTTGGATGACGGGTTTAAGAGCCTTCATTCTCAAAAAAGCAAGGTACATTACCTCAGGACAATAATAAAATTGGAGTCCAAAATGTTTGTTCAATAGAAAAGGCAAATTCCTGAAGGTGACTTGGTCTTGTTTTAGAGAGGCGATAAGCTGCAGGGTGCACCTAGTGCATTCCCTCCTATATTCATTGGAATCACTACATAGGCAATGGTTGAATGGCAATGTTTTATTAGCAAACATAGTGAGGATACAAATACTGCATAATTACCTGGATGTATGCACTATCATCTAATTTAGACTCGGCAATACAACGTCTGAGATTTCCAAATTCCAATCTCTTTATCCGGTCACTGTGAGGCCATGGCTTGCCATGAGCACTGCAATAGACAATAGTGGTAAGAAGGGCTAAAAGGCGTACATAAAGCATGACAACAGTAATTAAGAGTGTAACGATGAGGTGATGGAAGTGTTTGTATTTGTAGCATCAGGGAAGGAGCCTCTGCATCAACAATTTCAATGTAGCAAAGGCTCTAATTCACACACAAAAATATATTACAACAATAAAAGCATAAATATAGCATGTACATGGATAGGGTACCATATTGTTACCTGGCAGGCTTCTATATTAACCAAAAGGCATTATGCCTAATTATAATAACCATGTAATTAAAAGCAAGAATGCAAGATCATCAAACAATCAGAGGGCACAAAAGATATGAACCTGATAGCTCATTTGAGACATGAATCTGAATTTCACAACAATGTTGCCACTTTGTCAGTCAAATGCAATGCCATTTTACTGTACTTCATAAACGGCAGTCTCAAGTTCCAAAGAATTGCTTAGGAGGCCAGATTCCTATCTGCAAAAAGAACACACGTTTCCATATAAACGAAATCGGTGAAGTTATATGCAGACTATATATGCCTATTATGAATGGTGATGTACCTTAGTTTAGCAGCTTGCACACAACGCAGAGCACTGAGCATCAATAGTTATCTTTTCTCCTTGTACATATGGAAATGAAATTAGCTAGTCTGTTTGTCATCACATTATGTCATACAGAGACGAAATCCATGCATTTAGTGAATAGATAAGATGAGATGAAAAATAATGGCAGTTCATAAATAAAGCATATAAGGTGACAAGTCTTGATTCAGTAGCTCATATCAATGTACTCCTCTTGGTCATAGAGCACACAAAGAAAACAAATTAATTTTCATGCGTACAGAATTGACACGTCGCCTATTTTACACTCGTATACAGATTAGACGGTGTCTGCAGAGATCAAAAACGTGTACAGCAAAAGCACACCGCCCTGATGGTTTTTATTGAGGTGGTTTCTTATTGAGGTGAGTGGATAAGGAAGGTGGGCACCGGATCAATCGGCGGCACGACCATCGGCAGAGGCGGCGCGGCCTGCTCTAGATTTGCAGGCCAGTTATAAGTCCTCTAACTCTCCCACCAAATCAAAGAAAGTACAACGCATAGCACTTCCACTCATACCTCTGATTTCTGCGAGCAAGCAAACACAGCAGACTTCTTTCTTGTTCCCCAATGTTTGTCCTCCCCCGATGAAGGTGGCGCAACTGCGTATCTAAGAAAGGGGCAAACTGATTTCGTGGTTGAACCACATCGACGCGACTGCTCCTCCGTGGCTCCGTCTAGGGGAGGAGAGAGAGGCTTGTTTAAAGAGAAGAACTTGTTTAAAGAGAAGAACTTGTTTAATTATTTCTATAAGCTGAAGCTTTCTCAGAACTCAGATGCCTTAATTACTACTCAGATGCTTATAGCTCTCAAGCTGCTAAATATAAGCCTATGACACATTGAAATAATTAACTGTCCGAAACTTGTTTAAAGAGAAGAACTTCAGTTTGCATCTTAGTTCACTTTCTTTCACAGCCGGCTCCCAAATTTGCAATGTATTTGAGTTACAGTAGAGGATGTGTACCCTGCATGCTTTCTGTTTATAATTTGCAATGCTCATATATGCTCTTCAGGCCGGTAGAGATGCCCATCCACAAACACCGCGGGCGGCACCTGCCCGGCGCAGGGCGCCATCCGCCGGACCTCAGGCCGTACACCTCGCACCGTGGCTGCTTATTCGTGTCCTCAAAGAGCCAGACCACCTTGTGCTCGTTGGACGCCGTGTGTCGAAGCCGAAGCCGGCGCCCGAGAGCTCGTAGGGACCGTCGAAGGGGACCATTCTCCTAGGTCTAGCCCGTGGGCACGGGGGCAGGAGACGTGCTCTGTGGTGGAGAGGTTGCAGACGTGGTACGCCGACACGCTGGGTTGGAAGAGGAAGCTGAGCCCGCGGCAGGGCTTGGTTCCAGACATGACCAGATCGTAGACGCGCATGTCGCCCACAGTCACGAGCTCGCGGGCCAGCGACGAACCGCTCTGCTGCGCGGTTGACGTGAGCCTAGAGGAGCGAAGAAAACGATCTCCGACGGCGACTGGGATGCAGCGGTTCTGACGACGGCTTCGTGTGTGCGGACGAAGTGGACGGAGGCGAGCGTGGAGCGCCAGTCTCGGCAGACCGCCCGGAAGCTAACGGCGGCAACGACCGGGACGCGCGTCAGAATCTGTTTGAGGATCACTTCGCTGGGTAGAAACGACGGCGCCTCTTGAACGTGCCGAGACCTTTTGGGCGCCGGTCGTGGCGGCGCCGGCAACGTGCCGAGACCTTTTGGGCGCCGGTCGTGGCGGCGCCGGCGCAACTCCTAGTATTCCGTCATGGTGGTGGATCGACCGTATTCCTTGACTCCTTGTGGTAACTCGACTTTTGTAGATCGAGTAGCGCTCGGATTAATTAGAACTTGGCTAGGAGGTACTTGGATGACGACGTGCCACCCGTAAGGCCGTAACCGAAACGGATTTGCGGCCAACACCCATATACGGTTTTTTTTTTTTTGACAACACCCATATACGGGATTTTGTTTCTATCTGACTAAATCGCACTAGTATAATACCCGTGCTAACGCTACGGTTTTAATTTTGAGGAAGCTTAAATTTGCAACCAGATATAGGAAGACAATTATACTTTTTTTTTGTATATTGCGGCAATAAATAATGTAACTTACCTTTTAGCTAACTTCTTAATCAAGAATAGAGATTGCCTCCAAAACTTTAGCATCAGCAAGCGTCGAGGATGTCTCAGAAAGTTCGTACATGCCTGGCAAATTTGTAAGAAGACTGTCCTGATATTCGTAGATATATGCTACGCTTTAGTGCTTCAGATTAGTTCTAATCAAACGATCCGTACTTATTTTCTGAAACAATTGTCAGTTTGTCCGAGCATCGCCGACACAAGAATACTGAATTACAATTCTGCAATATTTATTAAAATAAACGTCTTGAGTTCACACTCTCTCATATTGTAGGAGACAAACCACGCTACTTTGCGTTTTTCCCCTATTTAACTTGTTGTCGGACCTATTACAAGAACCGGCCTTATCTAGGTCACCATATTTTACAATTCAAAGAAAAATAGGATGGCTGCCGCCGGTAGTTTAACATCTGCATGGTCGCCTCCACCACCATCTCTTCTGGCAAGGACACAACAGAGGAAGCAAAAGTTAATGAATGTCTAATACATGGCCTGAAGGGACTGGAGAAAATCAGCAAACGTGTATATATAAAAAAAATTGAACGCGCCGCCAACAAATTGATCTGTCGGTGGATCAGGAACAGGACGTACCTGGTGCCGGGGACGCAGTGGTTAAACGCTTTCGATCGAGGTCGTCGTCTTAATCGCTCGATCGAGGTCGTCGTCTTAATCGCTCAATCGAGGTCGTCGTCGTGCTTCAAGGGGTCCCGACGCCTGCCGTCGTCGTCGTTCTTCAAGTGTAACTGACGCGTGCCACCACCAGCGACGGAGGCAGCACCCATTTCTTCAACATGCATGACTACACCCATTTCTTCGACATGCATGACTATTTTTGGTAACCTGCAAATAGAGGGAGCGTTAGCCGCATGCATGAATGGAGAGTCGCGGAGAGATTGCTCGTGATTGGGCAGTGATTGGTTTCCTTCCATGCATGAGCGGAGTGGTTGCCCCGTGATTGGTTTCCTTCTATGCGTGAGTGATGGGCCGCATGGTCGGTTTCCTTCCATGCATGCTTGTGGTGTGAGGGTGTAAGATTTTACACAAACTTTTGATCGCGGCCCGATTACGATCTAGTTTTAACGTGAGCCCTTAGATCCAGTGCGTAGAGAAGAATCCAACTATAGGATAGATAGATAGATGCAATCGATTTGGTTCAAGGGAAAGAGACAGCTTCCGTCGTGACTAAGGAACCGAATTTGGATCCGGATGTTTTTTATTTGAACCTGCCAAACATACTCATCGCGTATGTAAATAAATTACGCAAAAACAAAAATCATTGTGAAGCCAAGTAATGCATTGTGAGTTGTGATAGGCTCCGAAGGGTCTTCGGTGACTACTGGGCCTCGCGCGCTACGAGCCCGACTCCGCCGACCCAGCACACGCTGCTACGGCCCGAAATGCGTGGCCCATTAGCCAACTGGTGCTATTTGTATTCTGCAATGCTGTGATGCTGTGTACTCGGAAAGGGAAGGAGAGAACTCTGTACAGAACGGCGACTTGCCTCGCTCTGCGCCGCCGCCGCCCCCATCCTCGGTTCCTCTGTGCGCTGTGCCTGCTCCCTCCTCTGCTTCGACACCCGGTCGCCAGCCGTGCCCCGCTTCACGCTCTGCCCAGCCCATCCTCTGCTCCGGCACCCGGTCGCCAGCCGTGCCCCGCTTCACGCTCTGCCCCGCCCACCGTTATAGGGATCCAGCCGGGGGCGCAGGCAGCCAGCGGGGTCGCTGGGCGCAGGGCACCACCAGGCGGCCAGCCGGCGAACGTCGATTCACCTACGTGCATAGGTAGATCGGTGAAAGCCAGAGTAGCGGACGACATCCCCTTATTCAGTGGTGAGCACTGAGTATATTTGGTGTTTTGTCTCAATTCCTTACCTAGGCAAATAGGCAATAGAGACATTGCTATTTGCTACTCTTGTTTTTTAAAATTTTAATGAAAGTTCATCTACTGTGGGGATCTCCCCAGTCTGTTTAGTCAAAATATATATATATATATATATATATATATATATATATATATATATATATATATATATATATATATATATATATATATATATATATATATATATATAATGCCGAATTCGGTGCAGAGTTAAATCCATTGCAATTTCATGACATTTTTCTAGTTCTTGGCTAAGTCTCATGTCAGCTCTCCTACATATTGCAATTATTGTCACATAGTTGAGGCATTAAGCACGGAAGTGATTGTTTTATCTTAGAACTATTTACACTGTGTTCCGTGAAAATTTCCAACTTATTTCGTTGAATGTAAGATACCAGGAGACCTTTTAAATGTGTATCATGCTTTTGAGAATCTCCTGTTTGTATGCTGAGTTTCTTACCGATATTATACATACTGAACTGTGAATTTAGATTATAGTCAATTGCATACGGTAAATTTAGCTACGAGCACCCTAGATCAAAATCCTGGTTCCGCCACTGCAATGTGATATGGTTAATTATTTGCCAATGCAGTGCATGAGTTTGCAAGTGCCTTTTGCCTAACAGTCAATAGATGTCCTGTTTATTTTTGTGATTATTTATGTTAATACAGATAGTTATTTTAGTTCATTACCTGCAGTTTAATACAAATAATGTCTCTATGAGTTCTTTCTTAAAATTATTGTGATGTAATTTGACCTTGTTCTAGAAGTGAAATCAACTGTGTTTTTTTATTTGCTATTTATTCTTACACTAGATTGAGTACAATAGATCTCTGGCTTTTTGTGGATCAAAACTCTACGTTCCTTGTCCTCTTTTACTTCAGTTGTGGTTTTATTTTCTTCATGATACCAATAGTGCTATGAACTAATAAACTGTTTTTAAAATCTAGTATACATGGAATTGTGTTGCTTGGATTTTTACAGAAAAGAAGTTATACTTGTCGGTTAAGCCTCAGTTTTTGCATAAATGGAATGGTTCTTGTTGCATTGTTATGAGATTATGCTTATTCTGTGTACAAATTTTCTGTGTAAAAGGAGATTTGCTTTTTGCGTGTGTGTGTGTGTGTGTGTGTGTGTGTGTGTTGAGAGAACCAAACTCTATGTAGAGAGAAAGAATAAGTTTACTTGTGGAAGGAGAGAGATGCCCTGCTTGTTTGCATAGAGATAGATTTCTTTGGAGATATGTTTTTAATCATCCAAACAACCTTTGAAACTGTTTCTTAGAAGACTATTCCATGTGCACCCAAACAAGACAATTGAATTGAACTACTAGGTATTTCATTTCTTTTTTGAATCTAAATTCCTATAAATACGATTCCTGGAATGATTCTCAGTTCCAGTTATCCAAACAGGCTGAGGCATCGGACTCACGACTCACGAGGATGAACGGTGGCAAGAGGTTCGGCGGTGGCAAGGTGCCGACGGGGACTCCATCCCTCGCGTGGTCTTCTGTCGTCATGGTCGCCTCCCTCCTCGCTGGTGCTTCTATCGTCCACAACATCTACAAGCCTGACATGGTTCGTCTGTACACGCCTTCCACCGTGCACACCATCTGTTCGACCTAACCCCTACACGGCTACACCAGACCCTCCTGCTTATTCTTCCAATTTTCATTTCCCACTCCTGCAGACCATTCCACCTGTCGAGAGTGCCAGCGGCGGAGGCAGCAGCCAGGAGAAATCATAGTTGCGTATGGCTGGACACAGGACACGACATGCACGAGAGGCTGACTATGCAGAACCCTTTGAGCACTTCTGGTTTTTTCTGCTTCATCACACTCTGTTATTCTGTTGCCCTTTTCTGTTTTTGCAACGAAATGATGCGAGGCGAACTTAACGCTCCTGGTCGCGCATGACCATGCGGTTATTCAGTTTCGCATGCTTACAGGTTTATTCACAACCATGTCAGCAACATATGTACATTGATTTTGTTTTCTTCCACACCATTTCTTTTTGGTCTGTGATGAGGTCTCCTAATTGCCGGAGCATGGACTTGTAGTTCCGTTGTTGGGATGATGACAATGCCTTCAGTGTTTCAATTGGAGGTTAATTGAGTCGGCACACAAAGAAACCTGCTTATTATTGAGTTGTGTGTAGGCTACTGGCCAATTGATCTTGATGAAGCTTAACTTCTTGGAGGGACAGGACATGAAAGCCGAGAATGCACATCTTCTCTACCATGCACATCTGCACTACCATGCTTAACACTATCTTATGGGCTTCTTTAAAGTTCTAATCCACCATACAGCTGATACAAATGTCTCGCAAATGACTAATCTCTGCCTTGCGCCTAGCCATGGTCACCAAAGAACACCGCAATGTGCAGCTCACATGCCACAGCCACAGCCATGGGCTCTTGTTCTTGCCGCTCAAGCACTAAGCACACTCCACGGCCCCAGTCGATTACTTGAGACCATGGCAGCGGTCAACCACTGATGATCGATCGGAGACTCGCAGAGTCGTAGTGATAGACGAAAAGAGCTGATTTCATCAACGCCGGCGAGCCCCGACGTCCCACGGCGCTTGCCTAGCGTACCGCGCCGAGAAGGACCGCGACAGGTTCTCGGGCTCCACCGCCGCGCCGCCCTCGTCGAAGTTCTGCGCGTACTCCTCGTGCCCGTACTGCTGCTCCTTCACCGACGACCCGCTCCGGCTCATGACCGCCTCCGCCTTCCTCCTCCTCGCGACGACCCAGGCCCACAGGGCACGGACCACCGCTCCCACGCCGCCTGCCGCCGGCCGGTGCGCGCGCCCCGCGGATGAGCTCGCCGTCGCCGTCGTTATCATCGTCGTCACCGAGGTTTCTTGGCCATCGTCCGCGGCCGCCGGCTCCGGAGCCGCAAGATGTGAAGGTGGCCGCGAGGGCGGCCGGCATGGACACCTGCCTCCGGAGCTCGTGTGCCGCGACGGGGGGTGTACGGGCTTGAGCAGGCGGCACGGCGGTACGCGTCAGGGGTGGTGGCCATCATCGGCAGAGGTCTGGCAGGCACGGCGGCGGCGAGGTGGCAGGGGTGGTTGGTTGGTTCGAGGGAGTTCCAGGCAGCAGTTCTGTGGATGTGACAGTGGTGCGGACCGGCCTCCGGTTACGCAAGTGTCACTGCGTGGTTGTTTGATGATGGTGCTTGGGGCTGCGGGTCAAATGCGTGGTGCGACCGGGCGACGGGCGGGCGTTGCTGGCTGGCGGCCGTGCTCGTGCTGTGCTGTACAGGTGGAGGGAAGTCTGTGGAGGAACAGGGCAGTTGCCGGCTTGCCGGCTCGAACGTTAGTGAGGAAACCAGAACTGGATTTTTTTTTTTTTGACAGAAACGGGGCCGAAGCCCAAAAGCTGTATTATAAGGGGCAGCAGTGCACCGCCATAATAGTACAATTGTTTTGGAATACAAATTCTCTCAGGGAAGAAAGCGGACAAATATTCTTATGATGGGATCCTGAATAAGATAACACAGGATAACTACAGGAAGAGCATTGTTTAGCAGCTGATACAGCAAGGTCATGAGCTTGGAGGAGCTTGGGCAATTCACGGTCGTTCTGCTCCTGCCTGCGAACATGCAGCAGAACCCATATTTGAAAAAAAAAAAAAAAACCATATTTGCTGCTGTACAGTACAACTCTTGCGGTGGCTCCATCAGTGTCTCAACAAAGGGAGAATTAGGTGGAGTGCCTCAAAAAACTTCGTTTAGGTTTTGGGCCCTTTTTTTTTTTTTGGGTGGAAGGCCCTCACACAAAAATTTCTTAGCTTCAAGGCCTTCCGTCCATTTTCACCACTTAACGGTGTTAAGTAGTGTCGGGACCTAAATATTGGGCCCCGGCGTTCTCTAAACTATGAGAATCTGCAGAGCCGCCAAGGCCCAAATAAACCCTGGCTGCTATCATCCCGCACGGAGGGGGACGGCCCGACGGACGATGGACCAGGCCATTGGCCACGACGCTCACATGACGGCGAAATCGGCCCACGGACGGCCCACACAAAGCGGCCCAAATGGAGTCATCACGACGCAAAGAGCTTATTACGCTCACGAAGGACAAGGTCAAGGACCTCTACAAAACAACGAACCATGACGTTCCACGTCGACAAGCTAAATCACGGCTCGGACTCGACCACACATCTCCGTTTCGTCCGAGGTCGGCCTAGCTCACCGGCCCCCGGAGAAATCTCCGCCGTCCGGGTGGCCTAGCTCACCACCCTCGGGCGCAAAAACTCCGCCTCGCCCGAGGGGAGACCAGCTCTCCATCCTCGGGTGAGGCAGCCCAACTAGCCCGTCTAGGGTCGCCGACCCTCGGGCGTGGGAGGTTCCGTCCGGAGGAAGGGAAACCGCCGCATTCAATGCGATTGCACGGCGGGCGGGCGCCCGGTGCCATCGATTCACGCCATCAAATCGAATCGAATCGTCTCCCCAATCCGATGATGGGGCCAAAGGCGAACCCGATAACGTGTTACGCCACCCGGCCGGAAACCAGATGACACGTTCATTTCCCGAGCACCGTCAAAACGCCCACGTTGGGCGGACCCTCGGGCACTTGACACGCATAGCCCGGCGACCTGCAGGGGACGGCCCTCGCCATGCGGATTGTGAGGGGCGCCTCCACGGGACCCTCGGGGGCGCGCCCGGACGGCACGTCCACCATCGGATCCGGGCGCGTGTCTTCGTCAAGCAACATCCAAGCCCGGCCAACCCCTCGGCGGCGCCCATGCAACCGGTGCGGCCTCGGGAATTAGCCACCTAGGCGTCCACCCGTATAAACATTATCTCTCTCCTTCTCCTATAAAAGGGGGAGTAATGCCTCATTACTGGGGATTTTGATCTTTTCGACTCAACTCCGGTTCACACGGAGGAAACCGCACACCACCACCACCATAACCACGATCGCGGGGCTTGAGACCCGCGTCTCTCCCCCATGACCGCCAGAACCCCTACCGCAGGCTCACCTTTGAGCCGAGTAACACGAGTAGGACACACCCCCGGCGGACGTAGGGCCCCGTTGGCCGAATCCGGGATAAACCGCTGCGTCCCGTGTCCATCTTGCGCTACGCCATTGAGGGAGGGGCACACGGCTTATAAATTCTTTGTTGCTTCAGGCACCGAGGCACCCACCGTTCCTCACGCCGACGGTTGCGCGCGCCCGGTGGGCGCCGTGTGCAATCTGCATCTCCATCACCCCTCATGGCGTTTTTAGCCTTCGTTCCACCGCCGGAGAACACGAGCTCCCGCGCGAACACCACCGTTCTTTGGACGCCGGCATTTGTGCGCTCGGCCACAACTACGAGATGATCCTTCTACCCGACGCATTCCGGTAGAAGGGGAGGCAGCACGCCGCCACCGCAAGCCCATCATCACGGCCGCCGCGCGCAAGGCGGGCAAGGCGGACCATCGGTAGCGCAAAGCGCGTCCAAACAACGGTTGAATCCGTCGGCGTATCCGGCGCCCGACTCGCGGAAGGGCTCCCCGAACCCTAGGCCCCGGGAAATACCTACCCGCCACCCACTCGTGGCGGGGTACCCCGAAACCCTAATCGTCGGAAAACGCCTCCGTTCGGACATCCCGGAGGGAGTCCCTGAATCGTCGCCGGCGTGAAACCTCGGTCGAAGCCTTCGCCGGAGAGCACGAGCCGGAACCACCCGCCGTTCCACGGGGCGTTATCCCTTGAACATTCACTCGGAGGAGCGCATCCTCCACAGGATGCGGGACGACCCCGTCATACCACCCCCTCCGGGTTCAATCGGGGCCTGGTCCCGGGGGCTGAGGGACTCGCTCTACCGTCCGGAAAAATCGAAACCTCCTCCCGGGCGTTCGGGCGCACCGTGCACCGGCGATGAAGACGAGTACTATGACCCCACGCGGGAATGCTTCAATGTCGAGGTCCCGCCACAAGATGGCGATTCATCGACGTCTCTCGCGAAGACGACGCGGGGCGTACCGCCCGCGACGAGCTCCACGCCCGGCGGCTTCCGCCCCGGCCCATCCGTAAGCGGCGCCGCACCCGGCCAAAACGCCCGACTCACGAGATTTGCGAGGAACGACCGGGCGGAATCGCCCGATCTCCGGCGGCCGGAGCAAAACATCCACGGGAGCGGGCTCGGCGCGAGCAAGCCCCGAGGGCACCTCAAGCTCTAATGGCGGCGGACGCTTGGGGACCGGGCTGGAGTGCCTCAATCCCCGGCATAGCGGCCCCGTTCACCGAGCCGGCCTCACGTGGCGGCGGCCGCCATGTTGGTACGAAATGCCCGAGCCCTCCACTACCGAGGGTAGGGCGCATACGAAGGCCTCCGCCAACTCCTTGACAAGGCGGCGGTAACAGGGCGAGTTTTGCTTCCGGGATCGGGCCGTGACGTCACGGCGAGAGGAATGTCTGGGCGAAGTCGGCAGGCTCCGTCCACCGGATCAGAGCCGAGCCTCGGCAAGGCCGGTCCGGGAGCGCCTCGACGACAACCAGGTGCAACCGCCCCGGTCCGGGAACGCATAGAAGACCCCGCACCGCGACCGGCAACCGAGGCGCCCGACCTCGGGGACGAGATCAAACGGCGGCGGGCTCGCCACGAAGGTGGCTCGCCTCGGGGGCCGACAGCGTGACGAAACGCACAGGGCGGGTCGAGAGGACCGAGGGTACTCCCCGATCCGTCCGGCCCCCGTGCCTTCACCAGGGGACATCGAGGGCACCACTCCCTCGCGTTTCAGCCCCCGAGCCATCTCGAAGTACACCGAGAGACCCGGCCCCGAGGTATGGCTTCGATCGACTATCGGCCGGCATGCCGGTCATAGGGCACACGATGACAAAGTGATAATCGAAATTTGCCCTGGCCTCTCCTCCGAGTGCGCGAGCTTGGCCGAAACACCTTCCACCCAACCTCATATCAAACCGGGCGGACTTGGTGAGAACCTTCCGCGGTGACTTCCGGGCACATACCAACGCCCGTAACTCGTGGGATCTCCGAACCGCCGACAAAAATCCGACGAATCCCGTAGCGACTACATCCGGCGCTTCTCAAGCGGCGGACCGAGCTCCCTAATGTGACGGATTCGACGTCATCGGGCCTTCTTGGCCGGCACCACTTTGCCGGGACCTCGTGAAGAAGCCGGGCGCCGAACTCCCACCGAGGCAAACGAGGGCCGATGGACATCGCCACCAAGTTCGCCAACGGTGAGGAGGCCGGCTTGGCTCGCTCAATCGGGCTCTCGGCAATGGAAAGCGCAAGGAAGAGGAGCCCGAGGGATCGCAACCTCTGGAGGGCAAGAAGAAAAAGAAGAAAGATAAGGGCCGCAAGGGCAAGGGCCACGCCGCCCCAAGCGGACGATGAAGACATGGTGGCTGCGGTCGATCGCAAGGGCCCCGACCCCGTCCACAAGAAACCTTCGATGACATGCTCAAGAAGCCATGCCGTAACCATAGCTACCCGGCCAAGCATACCCTGGGGAGTGCAAGAGGGCACGCCAACATTTCGCCAAGCTCAAGGCCATCCCCGAGGGGTGAAGAAGAAGAGGCTCCCCGAGGGTGGCGCCAAGGGCAACGAGGAGTTCCCGAAGGTGAATAACTGCTTCATGATCTTCGGGTAGCACCACGGCAACATGTCCGCGGCGACAAGCAAGAAGGAGCGTCGGAGGTCTATGCCACGGAGCCAAGAACCCCGGCCGCAAGTGGTCGGACCAGCCATCACCTTCGACGGTCGGATCACCCCCAAACATCCCGAACCCCGGGCTTATCCACCGGTGGTGGATCCCATCATCGCCAACACTCGGCTCACCAAAGTCCTTATGGATGGAGGAAGCGGCCTCAACCTCATCTACTTAAGAAACCCTCGACCTCCTCGAGGTAGACAAGTCCAAGATCCGCCCGGGAGGGGGCCGGCATTCAATGGCGTCATCCCCAAGCGGCTAAAGCCCCTCGGGCGACGACTTACCTTGTTTGCTTCTGTGACCCCTCGAACTTCGTGCAAGAGACTCTCACATTTGAGATCCTTGGGGTCCGCGGTACCCACCACGCACTCCTCGGGGCGGCCCCGCTACGCCAAGTTCATGGTCGTCCCGAACTACACGTACCTCAAGCTCAAGATGCCGGGGGCCGAAGGGGGTGTCATCACGACCGCCCTCACACCATCATGCATACGAGTGCGACGTGGAGAGCGTGGAGTATGCCGAGGCACTCGCCATTGCCGAGGCACTCATCGCCGATGCGAAGAGAAGCTTTGATGAAATCACGATCGAGCATGAGGCCAAGCGCCGCCGCGGGAGCTTCCGAGCCCTCCTCGGCACCAAGAAGATCCCACTCGATCCCAAGAACCCGAAGGAGAAGCCGCCGACCATCGGCTCGGACTGGATCCGAAATAGGAAGCCGTGCTCGCCGACTTCCTCCGCCGAATGCCAAGACGTTTGCGTGGGGACCCTCGACATGCCGGGCATACCGAGGGATGTCGCCGAGCACTCCCTAGACATCCGCCGGGCTCAAAGCCGGTCATGCAAATGGCGCCGTTTTGATGACGCCAAGCGGAAGATCATCGGCGAGGAGATCCACAAGCTACCGGAGGCCTGATTCATAAAAGAAGTATTCCACCCCGAGTGGTTAGCTAATCTCGTATTAGTAGAGAAAAAGAATGGGAAATGGCGGATGTGTGTGGACTACACTAGTCTCAACAAAGCATGTCCGAAAGTTCCTTCCCTTTGCCTCGAATCGACCAAATTGTCGACTCCATCGCGGGATGTGAAACGTTGTCCTTTCTTGACGCTGTATTCCTAAGTTATCACCGGATCAAAATGAAAAGAGTCCGACCCAGCTCGCGACCTGTTCATAACACCCTTCGATGTATTGCTACCTCACCATGCCCTTCGGCCGAGGAACGCCGGGCAACATACCACCCGGTGCATGCAAATCATCTTCGGGAACTCATCGGAAGGATCGTGGAGGCCTACGTCGACGACATAGTGGTCAAATCCAAGAAAACGTCGGACCTCGTGGGCGACCTCGGGAAACCTTCGAGTGCCTAAACAAGAAGAGAGTCAAGCTCAACCCCGAAAAATGCGTATTCGGGTCCCCCGAGGGATGCCGCTGGGTTTTATCGTCTCTCAACGAGGCATCGAAGCAAACCCGACCAAGGTTGACGCAATCGCCAAGATGGGTCCGATCCAAGATCTCAAGGGAGTACGAGAAGGTCATGGGCCGCCCCGCTTCATTAAGGGTTCATCTCACGCCTCGGGAGAAGGGTGCGCCCCTCTCTACGGCCTCCCAAGTCCGAGCCCTTTGCTCGGACCCCGAGGCCGAAGAGGCCCTCGGCAACCTCAAGAAGCTCCTAACAAACCCACCGGTCCTAGTACCGCCAAACCTAGGAGAAACCCCGCTCTTATACGTCCACGGCCACTACCCGTAGTCGGTAGCGGTGGTCGAGTTGAGCGTCGGGAAGAGGGACACACGTTGCCGCTTCAACGCCCCCTTACTTCATCAATGAAGTCCTTTCCGACACCAAGACGAGGTATTCGCAGATGCGTAAGCTATTGCACGCCATCGCATCGACACGAAGAAAATCCGCCACTACTTTCTCGCACCCGTTGCCATGGTATCCTCGTTCCCCCTCGGGAGATCCTCCAAAACCGAGAGGCCACGGGAGAGTGGCGAAGTGGGGGTGGAGCTCATGGGCGAAACTATATCGTTTCTCGCCCGCAAAGGCGATCAAGTCTCAAGTCCCGGCCGACTTTGTGGCCGAGTGGACGTACACACGCGCTACCCCCCGCGCCCATCCAAGCCGAGTCTTTGGACCATGTACTTTGATGGATCCATGATGAAGGCAAAAGCGCGGGGCCGGTTTGCTCTTCATCTCACCCCCTCGGGATTCACACGAGGTATGCCATTCGACCATTTTCCTGCCTCCAACAACGTCGCGCTGAGAATCACGAGGCGCCGGTCAACGGTCTCCTGATCGCGGCGGACCTCGGATCCGACGGTTGGAAACCGAGGGGGATTCGCGGATTGGTCATCGACCAAGTCATGAAGGCCTCGGCGTGCCACGACCGAAGATGGAGGCGTATTGTCGAAGTGCGCATATTTGGAGGAAAAATTCCATGGGCTTGAACACAAGCATACGCCGAGACGCTACAACGAGGCCGCGATGAACCGGCCAAGGTCGCGGCAACCCGAGGTACCGTTCCCGAACGTCCTCACCCGAGACCTCGATAAACCCTCGGTCAAGTACACCCCCGGAAGTACCCTCGGGGCTCACGAGGGCGGCACGCAGACAAGCCACACCCGAAGCTATGGCGGTCGACACAGCCCCCGATCGGAGAAAACCGCCGATGGAGTACCTCACCCGAGGAGAGCTACCCGAGGATAAGACCGAGGCTCGCCGATTAGCCCGAAGGGCGAAATCCTTCACACTGAGAGGAGAGAAAGGGGAACTCTACAAGAGAGGGAGCCTCGGGTATACATGCGATGCATACCCACCACGGCCGAGGCCAAGAATCGCTCAAGGACACTCACCGGGGGAGTGTGGCCATCACGCCGCCCGAGGACTCTAGTCGGTAAAGTCTTGGGGCAAGGCTTCTCTGCGGCCCTCGGCGGTGCGAGACGCGAACCAAGTCGTGCGTGCTGCAGAGAATGCCAATTCTACGCGCGGGGGCGCACCTCCCAGCTCAAGCACTGCAAACCATACCTCTTACGTGGCCATTTACGGTGTGGGGACTCGACATGATTGGGCCCCTCAAAAGGGCGCCCGGAGGACACACTCACGTCCCTAGTCGCCATTGACAAGTTCTCCAAATGGATCGAAGCTCGACCCGTGGTGAACCCTCACACGGGGAAAGCGGTGAAATTCTTCACGATATCATCTCCCGTTTGAGTCCCGAACTCCATCATCACGGACAACGGAACCAACCGTGGGGAAGAAGTTCCTCGACTTTGCGGCGACTATGGCATCCGAGTGGATACCTCGGCCGTAGCACACCAAGACCAACGGTCCAAGTGGAGCGTGCCAACGGCATGATCACCAGTTTGGGATCTTCAATCACCAACCAATACGGGAAAAGATGGTACCAAGAGCCATCCATCGGTTCTATGGAGCCTTCCGAACAACGAAAAGCCGAGCCACGGGGTTCACCCCATTCTTTCTAGTCTATGGGGCCGAGGCGATCTTGCCCACGAGACATTGAATATGGGTCCCCAAGGCCGCGAGCCTACACCGAGCAAGGCAACCGGCAGGCGAGGCAAGACTCCATCGACCAAGTTGATGAAGCCCGAGGCGTTGCGCCCCGCACTCGGCCAAGATACCAACAAGCTTTGCGCAAGTATCACGCCAAGCGGTGAAGCCTCGGGAGTTCCAAATCAACGACCCCGTGCTCAGTCGAAGACAGATAACAAAGGGCGTCACAAACTCACGCCACCACAGGAAGGGCCTTATTTCATCGCGAAATATTAAGGCCCGGACCTACAAACCGAAAAACGAGAAGGGCGAAGTCTAGTCCAACGCCTCGAACATAGAACGACTACGCCGCTTCTACCCTTAAATTCCGCACTAGAAGTCAAACATCGGTGTTTTTTCACTCAATAAAAGATCTACATCTTTTTACGAAGAAAGTGCTTCTCGTGTAAACCTTAAGGGAGTCTTAGCCTCGCCCAAAGACAAGACTAAAACTCCCTCGGGGCTACATGGGGACCCCCCGGGGAGGACCCCTCGGGAGACCCCTCCTTCCTTTTTTTCAAAACTTTTTTTCAAAAGAAAAAGTTTTCTTGCGCATTCTCTAAACAATCGTTTAAGTTGCGAAGGTCGTCGCCACGCACAAATCCAAAGCAAGGTAACCGAGGCAAACGGACCGCCCTAGTGGCATCCGTATGGACTGCCCCTGGGCGTCCACGGTTACCATTTTCATGAAAGGAGAAAGCAAGCGACCCGGCCACACAATAAATGAACAAATTCGAGAAACGCAACATAAACATAAATGCACCCGCCAAGGCCATAGACCTCGGGCGGCGCCATTGTTTATATACATCCATCTCACAAGCTCCAATTTTTCCATACAAGGAGAGGTCGGTCGGCAGGATGGGCTTCATCCACTTGCCTCACACAGTAGACGAGGAAGCTTCACGCGAGCAACACCCTCGACAACCGCTTCCCCCGAAGGAGGCGTCGACCCGCCGGCGCATCCTCGGGATCAAGCGTCCACCATCTCCGTGTCCGCCTCATAGGTTGACTCTATGGGGGAGTACGGGGACACACTTCATCCTCGAAGCGGAGGCCAACCGAGTCGCAGCCGCCCACGGTCGCATAACGCCCGAGTCTTGGCGGCATCGCCAGCATCCCCTCTCGGGGGATCAACTTCCTCCTCGTCGTCGGAACCAAGGAAGAAGCCTTTCGCAACGCCGTCCCAAACATTGGACTCCATCGGGAAGTGAGAGAGAAGAACGGCCATACATGTCCGCACGCCGACCGGAAGCGTCCGGCTCGACCCCGAGTAGCCACCCACGGCGCTCAGGCGGCTGCGTCCGAGGGCCAACCTCCGGGTTGTCCGCCCAAAGCGGCGGACGAAGTCCCGACAAGGCCTCTTCCAGCCCCGGTACGACTTCGCTCCTGCCTCCAGCCCTGCGCCGCGGGTGGCGCGGTGTTCACGGCCTCGGTCCTTTCTCCGCTTCTGAAATTGGTGCTCAAACCGAAAGTTAGCAAGACAAGACGATCGAAGGCAAAGCTCACTAAGGAAGAAAACGCACCTTGGCACTTCACCGCCAAACCGGCCCGAAGATCACGCCCGTGCTCATCCGCGAGCGACTTGCGGATCTCCTCCTTCTCCTTCCCGAGGGTCTCCCCCGGACACCAACTCGCCAATGCGAGTGTTCAAGGCATCGCACATCTCCGCCCCGCTTCGTCGCCTCCTCCCCTGGGACCGGTCCCGCCATCATGGGGCCTCCTTCGGGACCCGGGAGGGACTGGATCCGAGCCTCTTCAAAATCATGGCTCATCCGATTTCCATGTCACCGCCACTTTGTCGGCCTCGGACTGGCCTTGACAAGCTCGGCCTCCGTGGTCCACCGTTGGGACTCCCTCTCCTCGGAAGGGCAGCAAGCCGGGAGGTCTCACTCTGGGCCTCGATCAACTTTACCCGAGTTTGACCAAGGGCGTTCCGGTTCGAACGTTCCGGCGAAGGAGCTCGGACTTCTCCCCGGCGAAATTACCGAGAGTCTCGCAACGACGATACTACTCATCAAGACACAAGCGTCGAAGACATGCGGCGAGGATAACCATTAAGACACTTACCGCGTCGACCTCCGCAAGTCGGCCGGTTATGAGCGTCCCCGATCCTCGCCAAGCCCTCGGGCGGCCCACTCGACGGATCCGCCGTGGGTTCTCCACTCCAGGACCTCGGGCCGTCGTCGACCACCGCGCGGGGCCCCTGGGCGTGCCACCCAGGGTCAAAGGCGGACCGCCCAGCGGGTCGGGCTCGAAGGATACATCTCCTCCACCGGCAACTCCCGCAGCTCCGGGAACCTGCACCCCGAGAAGTCCGTGGGGCCCTGAATCGACCACCGGCACCGCCCTCGTCATGGCCGAAGACGACGCTTCGCCAAGGGCTGCCTCGAACCCCGACACGTGGAGTAGCGGGAAGTCGGGGTTGTACGCCTCGTGAACCCTGGATCGGACGGCTGGTCAGCACAAGCGGGGACTTGCGCTGTCTCCGCCCACCATGAAGAGCTCCTCTTTGCGAGAACTCCCCGACAAAGGGGCCCGACTCCTCGGGGTGGGCGGCGGCGCCACGATCCCTTCGAATGGCGCCATCTGCTCCGGCACCAAGCCGACGTCATGGGCCACGGCCGAGCCCTCCGTGACGACCACCATCGGGCCGAATGGCCGACCCACCATCGCCACCGGGGGCCTGCACACCACCTCGGGGTGGCCTCGGGCAGCCTGCTCCGGTCCGACCCCACCTGGGCTCTCGAGGCCGGCGCCACGGAGGATCTCGACGAGGGCAAAGACGATATCTTGGCCGGCGACGACCCCCCCACCGGGCCCCAGCCGAGGCCGAAACGCTAGCCTTCAAGGCTTTCTTGGGGTGCGAGGGCCAACGAGGCGGCCCCCGTTTCCCCCCAAGTCAAGAACGTGTCGGACACAAAGCAATCATATGCCGAAGAAGGTCAAGATCGCGAAAGGCGAAAGGAAACTCACGAAGCCCGAGGGATCGCCCTCGGCGTTGACGAGGCTCGGGATGGCTGGCGATCTCGGCGCCGCACACGACGCTCGCCGCCTCCCCACGACGTTAAATGCGCGCACGGGCCGGATCGGACGGGGTCGCCGCTCGTCCCCGTAACCGTGCCTCACGGCCCGGGTACCCGCGACGAGGTGTCGACTCTTCTCTTCGGCCTCACCCCGCGACGCCGAGGTGCCTACGTGGCCGACGCCAATGGTCCCGAGGACTCGGCCGAAGAGCCCTCCCGCGCACCTCGTCAGCGGTCCCTCGACGCCCCCGGGCCAAAGGCTCGGGCTCAGAACGAAGCCCCGACTTGGTCGGGAGCCCCATGGCTCGGTCTATCCGAGCCGCCACGTCGTCATCGGATGAGTTCACGCAGAACCGGTCCTCCGGATCCTCGTCCTCTTCGGTGGTCGAGGTGTCGTGACTCGCCCCGCCTCCGCCGCCGGCCCGACGCTTCTCGCGAGCCACGTTTCTCTTCTTCCTCTCCTCCTTCTTCAACGCCCGGCGCCAGCTCAAGCTCGTTCGAGCACGGTTCGCCGCCCGGCGATCGGCATCCAATGCCGGCACAGGCGGAGGGGAGTCGCGGTAATCCGCACGGCCCCGCCTGAAGAAAGAGTGAGAACGCCATGGCGACAATGCACCGGCAATGCAAGGACACCGGTCAAGAAGCACTTACCAGGAGATATACCCTGGCCGTGGCGCATGGGGATCTCGGGGATACGTGTCGGGGTGTTGGACCCCAACGCATCCTCACCCTCTTGGCCGTGCCATCGGTGGAAAGCGTAAGGCCCGACATCCGCACGCACCAAGACCGGCGGCGCCTCGGGGTCATCCGCACATGAGCAAAGGGCGAGCCATCAACGGCAACACCCGACGTCGATGGAAAGCGGCGACCACGACAGCGGATTCACGTCCTTCCCTGAGCCGCACCGCCTGCCTTAGGCCCTCCAACCGATGATGATCCTCAGGGGGACCCCGGCCCACTTCTCGCGGGCGATGCTTGAGGACACGCCCGGTGTACACGGAAGCGCGTTCTTGTCGTTGCGGAGGTAGAACCACCGATCTTGCCACCCCTTGTTGGAGGAGGTGAGCTTGGAGACGATGTACCCCATCAGCCTGGTTCGCCCTCGTGCGCTCCGAGTGCACTGGAGCGCACTGCCTCCAACGCGCAATGCCCTCCGTGGTTGGCCCCCCGCGACCGAGGCGGTGGTAAGGTCCGCCTTCAAGAACCACAACCAGAGGTCCCAATGCGGCTCGATCCCCGTGAATCCCTCACACAAAGCGTGACGAAGATGGCGGCTGGGAGATCGAGTTCGGGGCGGATGATGAAGCTCGATTTCATAGTAGTGGAGGATCGCCTCGAATGAACTGCCCGGCCGGCATACCGCCGCCCGCCCGGTGAGATCCATCAAGCTCACCACGTAGCCATCGAGGGTTAGGCTCCTCCTCGGTCAATCCGAGCAATCCACTCGGCCGCTTCATCGGTGCGGGGGCGAAGAAGCCCTTCATCGACGAGACGCCGAGTTTCTCCTCCGTCGCCGTCGACCTCGGCCACGCCCAAGCATCAAGCACCTCCCTCACGCCGTCACCGCTACCCGACCGCGCCATGGATAAAAGGGAGGCGAAGGGTGGCAACCGCTAGCAACCCCGATCACACGAGCACGAGGCAAGTGAATCTCTCCCTTAATCTCTCCCACACTATCTCTCTATCTCCGTTATTGCCGCAAAGAAGGCAAGAAGGCGATGGCGAAGCGCAAGGGAGCAACTATCGCATAGCCGACCCCCCACATTTATAGGGAAGGGAAGGCAAACCGCCGGGCGGGCAATCGAACCGACTCACGGAATGGGCGGCCCATGATGGAGCGAAACCGCTCATCCAACGGCCAAGCCGCTGATGGAACCGTCGGGTGCATTAATGCACCTTGAGGGAACCCTCGGTCTCATACGACAAGAAGACGTAAGGCGCGTCCCATCGGTACGCAACGGTCGCGCCACCTCGGCGTGGCGACTAGGCGCCCCGTCTTCGGTCCGAGGGTAAACCGTCCCGCCACCCATATCCGGCGAAGCGCCCGACCCCGAGGGACAAAAAGTCGATCCGTTGACGGTTCCCGTCCCGGCGAAACCAAACGAGCCTCGGCCGACACACCCTCTACGTTCGAGAGGTTGCGGGCTGGGCCCACGAGGGTTTCAACGGTCGCCTCGGGATAACCCGAGCCCGGGGCGGGAGGGAAATGCACAACCCGGCTATACCCGGGCCCCGCAGGGCCTGGATTTCTGAGCGTGTTTTAAGGCCCGGTCTTTGCTTATAGAGATGTCCCATCCGTGGGAGGCCCACAAAGCCCTCGGGGGTTGGTCCGCCCAAACCCCGGATCTGCTAAGCGGTCCGCGAGGTTCTCATGGGGTGAATCCCGGATCACATAGCCGACCCTTGCTTCGGCAAGGGCACGGGCACCCCCCGCAAACAACGGACCCGCTACAACGCTCACCGAGCACGACACATTGGGCTTACAGGGGCATTGTGACGTGTCTCCCCTCCTCCTCCCTTTCGGGAGGGCGACGGAGGAGCGTATAATCAAAGTCGAGGAGGCCTGGGTCGACCTTGCGCACATAAGCGCGGGCCTCGGACTGCCCACGCAAAAATGAACAGATTTCGCACAAATAAGCGCTATTTAAGAGTCGTTTCGGTCTTGCCAACGTGCGAGATATAAAAAGACCTCGAAGGAATCCGCCATTCCATTCGAGGCCTCTGGGGTTACACCCAACGGATGCGCCACAAGCACCCCTCAGACGAACCACCCCGAGAAACAACAAGGCGACGGAACGGCGGGAACCCCCTGGGCAAGTTCACACTCGCTCGGGGGCTCTGGGGCTACCGTCGGGGACCTAAATATTGGGCCCCGAGACATTCTCCAAACTATGAGAATCTGCCGGCTTGCCAAGGCCCAAGAAAACCCCGGCCGCTATCATCCCGCACGGAGGGACGACCCGACGGACGATGGACCGAGCCATTGGCCACGACGCTCACATGACGACGAAATCGCCTACCTGACGCCCACAAAGCGGCCCAAATGGAGTCATCACGACGCAAAGAGCTTATTACGCCACGGCGGACAAGGTCAAGGACCTCTACAAAACAACGAACCATGACGTTCCACGCCGATAGCAGCTAAATCACGGCTGGACTCGACCACACATCTCCGTTTCATCCGAGGCCGGCTCTAGCTCACCACCGGGAGAAATCTCCGCCGTCCGGGAGGGTGGCCTAGCTCACCACCCTCGGGCGCAAAAACTCCGCCTGCCCCCGAGGGAGACCAACTCTCCATCCTCGGGTGAGGCGACTGCCAGCCCGTCTAGGGTCGCCGACCCTCGGGCGTGGGAGGTTCCGTCCGGAGGAAGGGAAACCGCCGCATTCAATGCGACACACGGCAGCGAGGCCCAGTGCCATCGACACGCCTGATCCAAATCGAATGGCTGAATCGTCTCCCAATCCGATGATGGGACGCAAAGCTGAACCAAGAACGTGTTACGCCACCCCCACGGGAAACCGGGATGACACCTGTTCATTTCCCGAGCACCGTCAAAAACGCCACGTTGGGCCGGACCCTCGGGCACTTGACACGCATAGCCGACCTCCTGACCGCCCTCGCCATCGGATGTGAGGGACGCCTCACGGGGACCCTGGGGCGCGCCAGGACGGCACGTCCACCATCGGATCCGGACGCGTGTCTTCGTCGAAGCAATGCCAAGCCGGCCAACCCCTCGGCGGCGCACATGCAACCGGTGCAGCCTCGAATTAGCCACCTAGGCGCCCACCTGTATAAACATTATCTCTCTCCTTCTCCTATAAAAGGGGTGAGTAATGCCTCATTAGAGGGGATTTTGATCTTTTCGACTCAACTCCGGTTCACACGGAGGAAACCGCACACCACCACCACCATAACCACGATCGCGGGGCTTGAGACCCGCGTCTCTCCCCCCCGGCCGCCCTCAGAACCCCTACCGCAGGCTCACCTTTGAGCGCGAGGTAACACGAAGCAGACACACCCCCGCTAGACGTAGACGCCCCCCGCTGGCCCGAACCGGGATAAACCGCAAGGCCCCCGTGTCCATCTTGCGCTACGCCATTGAGGGAGGGGGCACACGGCTTATAAATTCTTTATTGCCGGCACCCGAGGCACTCACCGCTCGAAACGCCGACAAGTAGGGATTAAAATGACGTTTTTACCCCTGAGTGAAAAAATAAAAAAATGGATTTATAATTGTATATAATATTTTGAGTATATATATTTATATTATTCAATATAATCACATATATATATTTTTAGCACATCCGCACATACATTTACAGCTCATGCGTACATATTTTTTTCAGGACATCCACGATATTTTTCCAGCACATGTATACATATTTTTTTCAGTACATACGCTCGGGAAATGTATGTGCGGATTTGAAGGACCTAGTACTCCAGTACTAGTAGGGAGAGTAAACATTAATAGAGGCTCATCTCCGAGCGTTGCATTTGCATTTTCATTGGGGGTAGCGGAGAGCTTCAGCTTGCATCGAAGCAAGGAAGAAAAGGTCAGAGAGAGAGGAGAGAGAGAGGAGGGAAATGAAAATCGACGCGACGGCGACGCAGGCGCAACCACAGGTGGAGAGCAGTGCTGCTACAGTAGTGGTCGCAGCAGCACAGTCAGGACAAATCATAAATATTATAATTATATTGAATAATATAAATATATATACTCAAAATATTATAATTATATACAATCATAATTCCATTTTTTATTTTTTTCACTCAGGGGGTAAAAACGTCATTTTAACCCCTACTTAACACCGTTAGGTGGTGAAAACGGACGGAAGGCCTTGAGCTAAGAAATTTTTGTTTGAGGGTCTTCCACCCAAATTCGAGAAAAAGAGCCCAAAACCTAAACGAAGTTTTTGGAGGCCCTCCACCTAATTCTCCCTCAACAAAAGGCCTCGCTCGATTTACGTTACGAGCTTCATGGCACTCGTCAGTGGACATGTCAAACAAAGAATTCGCTCTGCTCCTGCCCACAATCCACGTCGGCCGAAATCTTTGCTGCTGGCGTTGATCACTCTACCGCACACCATCGACACACATGGGTTCTCAACATCGATGACGATTTTATTTTTTTGAGGAATTGTTTTTCCAAATCTTGAGGGAAGATTTTTGAATCTATGAATCACGACATTTCGTCGTCGACAAGTCAGCACAGATTTTTTTTTGAGAATTACACGCAAGACAACGCAGACACTCACACACGCACGCGCATTCATCCCTATGAACACACGCACGCAAACCCTACCCCTATGAGCACCTCCCGAAGGACCTGGCAAACGGCATATCCGGAGATTCTCGAAGTCACCATAGGCGCCGCGTCGTCGTCGACGGGAACGCCGCTACCACTTAATGCACAACGCCGGTAAATCCCGAAAATCCCAAGAAAAGGTGCGGCACCGGATTTGAACCCCTCGGTGGGTAGCGTCCCCACCTGACCGTCCCTACCATCGACTGGCCCAATTCGCGACAAGTCAGCACAGATGGCAAACAAGTCAAGTCAAAGAAACGTGCGGTCTTGTAGCAGCGTCCCGGCCCGCGCAGGAACCACCAGATAGACAGCCCAGGCCGGCCCATCGGTCACTCCAGGTGAAACAGTTGCTCCCCCATGGGCCGTGGACCCTAGTGCAGGGCAGGCAAGTCGGTCAAAGCCGGCCGGCGCCTGCACCACACCACGGGCGGGCAGGCAGCAGGGAAGTCACGCTTACGCCGCTCGCACGCCTCCGCTTTCGCGGCAAGAACCACGCCACGCTAGCCGTCGTCCTAGCTTTCGTCACTCGCGTCTAGAACTAGACTAGAAGCGTTTCCCGGCGCACTCAACCAAACCTTCCATTCCACCACGCGGTTCACCTTCCGTCCAGCTTCCAGCTTCCATTTGCCTTCCAAAACAACACGTCAAACACACTTTTGTCCTCAAAAATTCACCCCAGATCGACCGATCAAACGAGGCGGCTCGCTGCTAACGTAACGACCCGTCCCGTTCCATCGCCGCCCCTTCCACGCACTTCACAAACGCACGCACGCACGCATATATATACACCGCACCATTCCACCATGGCAGCAACAAGCTCTCCCAGCAACACTACAATCATACGAGTATAATTTTCCCTTCTCCGTTCTCCGCCTTCATAGGAGTATTTCCTTCTCCGCCTCTGTTGGTTTGATCCTTGCTCGATCGGCGTCAGAAGCATGGCGACAGCAGCTGGCAAGTCGTCGTCGGCCGCGGAGGAGACGGTGATCGCAGGCGCCGCCACGCGTGGTCGGCGCGGGATTGACCGGCAGGCCGTCGATACGGGCATCGCCTACCTGCTTATGGTGGCCGCGCTCGTCGCCACCTACGCGCTTCACTAGAGCTCTGCTCTGCTGATCCGGCGGCAGAGCTCAGCTGAGCTGAGCTCACGGGAAGAAGTGAAGGCTTTTGTGAGCTTTTTGCTTCCTTCCCGTCCGTCCTCAGCCTGAGTTCGAGTTCCCCTGCACCAACACTTCATTCATTTGTCTTCTACTCTTTCTTTCTCTCGTATGGAGATGGAGATAGAGATGGAGATGGCTATGTAGTATATAGTTTAGTCTGTACCGCTGCAGAATTTGTTTCATATACCCTCTTTCCGTGATTGATTAAATCTGTACAAATTGGCCATTTGTTGCCAAAACAATCATTAATATAACGTGGTTTCGGCTTCTGTCCATCTTCTGTTGCTGACTGCTGTGTCTGGGTTCGACATTCAGAGTTGCAGCGTGACGACATACTCCTTTGGATCGGAGAAGTTTTTCCTGTTTCCTATGTTCTTTCTTTTAAAACAATTTGATTCTTCTAAAGTTCCCGTGGAATTCATGCGTCCCCAAGAGGCCCTAGTATTTTCAAAGGTAGACTCTGGCCATCAATTTCTGAATTAGAAATGTATGGGGATTGTGAATTTATGATATCCATATGGTTCTCGTCTCCTTGATGTGACACTATCGACACATTGTTGCAAAAATACATGAGTTACCCGTCGCAAGTTTAATAATGACTAGACATAATTTTGGTCATCGTTCTCGAACAAGTTACACATACAACATTACAGCAATCAAGCAGGTATGATTTCCCAGCTTCCAACCAACATGACACCTATAACCAACTGAGCCTACACCAGAACAGAGAGACTAACACAACATACTCCCTCCATACTCACAATTTAATTCATTTTAGACAAGACTTGGGTCAAACATTACGAATCTACATTGAGTTTGAAAATGTGAAAACCATATGAATATGTTTGTTTTGAAAAGTATTTTATAACAATACATATATCATTTTTCAATAAATATTTTTTAAAAAAACATAAGAAGACAGTTGTTCTAAAACGACTTGCTTTACAGTGTATGGAGAGAGTAGACAACAAGCTAGTAGGTTGACTTTAATGAATGCCCGTGATCTACAATGGCTCAACTACCAAAGCAAGTCAAGGCAATGCAAAGAATTGAACCAATGAACTTTTGAGCGAAGCTAGAATTTCAACAATGCATTGTTGCACATAAAATATCTCGAAAGTAGTGTTGTCGTGGAACACATGACCAACATGAATTTCTTTTGCTACCTGTTGAAAATCGGAGCAAGGTTTTCACTCAAAAATAGTGTTGAGAAGTAAAAATCCGACAATTATGATGTATCAAGGAGCTCGCCGTCGATGCTAAGCAATAGTTCATCAAGGCTCTTAGCAATTTCTATGTCTAGTAGACCACAAATAGCCAAACACTTGATTGGCAACTATTGCTAGAACACCATATTGTTCCAACAACATCGTTGCACCACCAATCAATCCTCGAAGCTCTCCGGTTCAATCTTTATAATAGAAGGTGGTTTCCTTAGGCAAAGACCATTGGTAGGACGGGACATGAAGGAGACAAGAACATCAACAAAAATCTATCAACGAGGGAACTATCGTGACAAGAGACTTGTACCTCACACATGGGCTAGAGTCACATCAAACACCGCCGGTGTCATAACGCCTCCCATGTCAACGCAAAAGTAACATTATCACACATGGTGTCTGAGGATGGCTCAAATTACATTATCAAAGTGAAAAATGTAGAGTAGAGGAGTCCTAGATAGGTTCTAAATGTTACTTTGGGTTTGGGAGATTTGGGAACCCAATGCATTTCATGCCTATGTAGCATAGTTGTTGGCTCAAGTTAATAAGCCTGTGCTTGTTAGCTTGCATCGTTGGCCTCTAGAATACTTGCTCTATATGTCTTGTAGCATTATGTACTACATCTACTACACAACGGAAATGTTTAGTTTTATTATATATTTTTTTTTTCTAAACTTAGTCAGTTTATGAACAAGTTTTGAAAAAAACATTAATAAGAACAAATAAATACAATACCAAGACATTGCATTGTGATCCAATCAAACCCACTTTTTGTTTATTTGGTTGTTTTTTATAAATGGTAAATTTTAGCTTACAAAGAAACTAAAACATCTTTGTAAAATGCAAGGTGTACCCCATATCCTTGTAATTTGCATACAACGTCCTATATTGCACTCGAAATCAAATTTATTTCTAACTAGGAAACATCAACTATTATGCATAAGATATATTCTCTTTGTAAAAGTTAGGCCAATCTCAGCGCATAGTTTCATGGCACAATTATCAAGACTATAAACTAGCTAACCGAGATGTATGAGTTTCATGGGGATGAAACTCCTCTCTCGATGAAACTCTCTAATTTAATAACCCCCGCCAAGCCACCAATTTTACCGATGTGACACCCTTTTTAACGTGGATGACACCTCTATGAAACATGGACTGAGACTAGCCTTAGTGACAGAGCTTGGACTTAGATCCACCAAGGGCCAAGCATTAAAGAACATTGCTAATCTTTGATTTTTATCAAGCCAAATGACTGGCACTAATGGAATTCACAAAAGTTGTGTCCGCCCCAACCTCGGTTAACCTACGAGAATCCCTGCCACTAGGTAAAACGATGATAAACTGAATTGATAACATTCACGTATATTCGGTCTTGAATATGTGGTGTGATTTAATTTGTTACGGTCTTCAAGATAACATTTTAATCATTGTTTGTTTTCATTGTATGCTCCCTCGGTTCTAAAATATAAGTCATTGGATGAAACAAAAAGACAAATCGACTTATAATTTGGAATCGGAGGGAGTATCATCTATTATTACAATAATGCTGATCCGACATTTAAAGTATAAGATGTTTCTAGATACACTATTTTTACTATGTATCTAGATATAGTGTATATCTAAACGTGTTGCAAAAATCTACTCCCTCCGTCTCTTATTAGTTGTCGTTTTGGGGTGCGTCTTGGCCAAACTTTCTCAACTTTGACTAGGTTTGTAGAAAATACGTGCAACATTTATATCTCTAGATAAATTTATTAAAAAACTAGACTTAAAAAGATCTTTTCAATGATACTAATTACTTAGCATAAATATTTATATATTTTAATATATAATTGCTTCAAGCGCTTGAAAAACGTTGACTTCTGAGGAAGTGAGAATGACATCTATTTAGGGACAGAGGGAGTATGTATCTAGATAAGCCAAAATGTCTTATAATTTCGAATTGGGGAAGTAGAAACTATGTTTAAATTTTTAAATATAAGTCCAATGTAACCACATTTGTATTGTAAATCTTTTATGTAGTTGAATTAATTACTAATTAAAGATGTTGAAGTTTGAATTCTGAGAAGGGGACTAAATAAAAATCTGGTAATTTCAAAATATTGAAGCCATCCAAACGTTAGTTGCTCTCGAACTTTAGAAGACACCCACCAAATTTGCTTAATCACGACGTCGGCAGGACAAGTCAACGTCCCACACGATCCAAAAAGCCCAACCAAAAACACACGGCCTCCACTCCAGAGGGAGTCCCAGATCCAATCCAAGCTACCTACGAGACCCGTTAGCCCGTTTGCTACCTCTCCTCTCCCCGGACTCGTCTTCCCCGCAGGCCCGCATTCGCAAATCTCCTCCCTCTCCCCGCGCGGCGCGCCTGCACCTCCCCGGTCCGGCGAGAGGCCACCGCCCGCGCGGCCGCGCTCCTCACACTCCCCACCTGCCCCCGCTACGCAAGCCCCCAGAAGCGCCGCCTCCACGGCTGCACCTCCGCCAGTCGCGCTCCTCGCCTCGCCGCTGCCACCGTAGCCGTCGCGGGCGCCACCATGGTACGTGCACGTGCCTCTCTCTCGTCCTTCGCACCGAACCCCCTCTTCCAGCTCCCGCCCTGCTGCTGCGCCGCCGCGTACGCGAGATCGCCCGTTGGGCTGTGGCGGGCGCGGCGGCTCGTCAGGTAGCGAGATCCGCGGCGGGGCTGGTTGAAATCCGCGTGGATCTGGTGCTTTCCGGCGTTCTGTACTGACGTGATTTCCTTTTTTCTCTGTCTGTGCCTCTGTGGTGTTGGTGGGCGGGCGACGGGCGTTCTACGGCAGCCGCTCCGGTTGGATATCAAGGTAATCTCAACCCATCCATCTACCTCGGATCCGTTTGGCTTTCTGCTCCTCGTTTTGTCTCGGCGGTAAATGGTTTTGGGTCGTGTCGCTGATGGTTGTTCTCGGTTTGCTTGGATCAGAGGAAGCTCGCTCAGAGGTCGGAGAGGGTGAAGTCCGTGGATCTGCATCCGACAGAGCCATGGTGAGTGGCTGGTTTTGTGTACCGAGATGCTATGTGAATTACGAGTGCTTCGTCTGAGCCATGGCTAATCACATTATGCTATTTGGCGGAATGCAGGATTTTGGCGAGTCTGTACTCGGGAAGCGTCTGTGTATGGAACTACCAGACTCAGGTAGGTGATTGTTTATGCTTCACAGTAGCTTATGCCTGTGATTTTCTACTAAATTGGGATGTTGGGTGAATGTTTCCCGCTATAATGATTGGCCATTACTTGCGTACATTGCATTCACTATAGAGATCAAGGCACGGGCATTTTGGGTGTACACAATAGTGAACTTAGTGATATGCCAGCAATAGAGTAGGGGAAATACTAGTGGTTACATAAAACCAATAGGAACGATTTGGATTTAATTGCATTTGGAAAAAGCGTAACGGTTAGGGCAAAGTTATAAGCACCTCCTTAACGGATGCTGAGATGGATGGGTTTTAGTTGCATGTGCTGAATTTATAGGCAGCTTGTAAATGGTTGACAGACTGGTGGACTACAGATAGGGAATGGAATAGAGCAGACATGTAATTAAACCCCAGTACTGGAAGGAAGAAAAATGGATGGAATAGAGCAAACACGTAATTAAACCCCAGTACTGGAAGGAAGAAAAGCGAAACATGCACACCCTGTGAATCCATGATCTCTCGTTACTTTTATTAAAGTACAGAAGTATTACCTGATTGGTTTTAAGTCATGAACTTTAACTGATGTCATTTTATCAACTCATTCCCAGACAATGGTGAAATCATTTGAAGTCACGGATTTACCAGGTATGCTCACCCAACTTTCTGCTTGCTTCTTTTCCTTGAGGTTATCATGCTAATATTCCATAACAATTTCAGTTCGTTCGCTAAATTTATTGCACGTAGCAATGGGTTGTTGCTGGTGCTGACGATATGTTCATCCGTGTGTACAACTATAACACAATGGACAAGGTCAAGGTTTTTGAAGCTCACACTGACTACATTAGGTGTGTGGCTGTTCATCCAACCCAGCCCTTTGTATTGTCATCGTCCGATGACATGCTGATTAAGCTGTGGGATTGGGATAAAGGCTGGGTGTGTACTCAAATATTTGAAGGGCATTCTCACTATGTTATGCAAGTTACATTTAACCCAAAAGATACCAACACCTTTGCCAGTGCTTCCCTGGATCGCACAATAAAGGTTTGTGTTATCTCCGCTTTAAAAGTTCTGGTTGGCCACAATGTTGTATTATTTGCTGCCATTAGCTTTTTCGTAGCTGATGGTGATATATCCTAATTTTTGTCAATATCCAGATATGGAGTCTTGGTTCCCCTGACCCAAATTTCACACTAGATGGCCATTCAAAAGGTGTGAACTGTGTTGATTACTTCACTGGTGGTGATCGACCATACTTAATTACGGGCTCTGATGATCAGACTGCAAAGGTTTGTCATATGCACTGGATTTCCTGTGATCATGTATGTACACTGTGATGACATTATTGGTCAAATTCAGGTTTGGGACTACCAAACAAAGAGCTGCGTTCAAACACTTGAAGGACATGCACATAATGTGTCTGCTGTATGTTTCCATCCAGAGCTACCTATAATAATTACTGGTTCAGAGGATGGGACAGTTCGAATGTGGCATTCTACTACCTACAGGTATTTCTACTCATTTATTTAGTATCCCTGCCATGCATGTCACTTGCTTATATATGTATATGCAAGTGTTCTTTCATTTTGAGGCCAAATCTAGTTGCCACTAAAGCTCATCAGCAGTTTCTGTGATAGCCTCTTATGCTATTTGATTCGAGGTTTAACTTGGTTATGACAATTTTAGAGTTTTGTTCAATTTCTTGGTTACAGTAGCAGGAAATTTTGTTACTTAGATTAAGTACACATGACTTCCCCAAAAAGTTTGGTGGCCAGGGTTACAGTAGCAGGAGGTTTAACTTGCAATGTTTGTTTTGTATTACAACATACAGTAAAAACTGGTGGCATACAGAAAAAACAATGCAACTAAATAGGGGTTAATGAGATGCATGATTGGTTCTAATCCTATACTGATTGCTATCAGAGCTGGCACTAATCGTTGAACATTAAACCATCATGGCACACATGACTAGAATGGCCTATGTCCATAAGCTGTTGAAATGATTAACTCCTTTAACAATGAAGTGATGAGAAAAAAAGGGGTTCTTGGAGTTATGCTTTCCTCATGTAAAGCTATGGAACTACTTTTCAATGACAGAACTCGAGATATATAATGAAAGTCTGCTGTTTTGTACTCATGATTGATTTAGAATGGTATCACAATTCTTTTCCCATGCAACTAATACTTTTTTGTTGGTATAGAACAAAGGGACTCATGATTTTCTTGATGCTTTTACACTTCTACAGGCTTGAGAACACCCTTAACTATGGCCTTGAGCGTGTTTGGGCTTTAGGATATATGAAAGGGTCAAGAAGGTACTCTCTCTCTCTCTCTCCATATTGAAGTGTCTGACACCAAATGCCATTTCTTGTAATCTGCTATCAAGGGCTCCACATACCCACAGCTTAGCCATACTGCATATGTTGTGTTTTCATTCCTCAACTGGCTTATGGAAGTACCATACCTTTTCCATATAACATACATTATGACAGTAAAATTGTTTATTCACCTAACTATTGTTAAAGGGTTGCTCTCACGAAACATGCTGTGTGAGATTTTCATTGGCTTGTCCTTTCCTCCATAAGTCAAGTTAATGATATGGAATAGTCAAGCTAATGATATGGAATATCTTATTTTTGTAGGGTCGTGATTGGATATGATGAAGGGACAATAATGATAAAAATTGGTCGTGAAGTTCCTGTTGCTAGCATGGATAGCAGTGGAAAAATTATATGGGCAAAGCATAATGAAATCCAAACTGTTAATATCAAGAGTGTTGGTGCAGACAATGAGGTTGCCTTTGTTCACCATGCTATTGCGATGTAAACTTTGTGCTTGTTATGAGGTTTTCTCTGTGGTCCTTAACTGTTTCATTTATCAGATCGCAGATGGTGATCGGTTACCATTGGCTGTGAAGGAGTTGGGAAGCTGCGATCTTTATCCACAAGTAAGTTTACCTGTGATAAAATGGATGCTTCAATTCTTCAGCACAAGTCAACTAAATTCTTGAAACTTAGTTCTATTTTGCTCTTTAATGTCCAAGGAACATAGACATGGTTGTGATAATACATTCATCATGTAGCTTTGGAAATGCATCAGGATTGTGTTTATTTAGCTGCATTTTTTCAGTATAATAATGTTACAACATTAAGCTTAAATACTGAAATGAAATGCTTCATGATTAGTGATAGCTGATCTGTGCAAAAGTTCTCTGTAACTTGGGTGGGGATTTTTGATACGATACAAACGGTGACCATAAAAATGCCTATGGCAGTTTATGGCTAGGGGGTAACGGGTTTATCCTTTTGAATAACATTGAATGTTTGAACTATCATGATTCTTTTGAACTTGTTTTGTGCTCATGCATATCTTATTTGTGCTAGTTTTACGTTTATAATATACTGGTGCAATATTTATTTCAGAGCTTAAGGCACAATCGAATGGAAGATTTGTTGTTGTATGTGGAGATGGAGAATACATAATATACACAGCATTAGCATGGAGAAACAGATCATTTGGGTCTGCACTTGAAGTTGTTTGGTCAACTGATGGAGAATATGCCATCAGAGAAAGCACCTCGAGGATAAAGATATACAATAAAAACTTCCAGGTTTGTTTCAATATTACATATTTCACTTCTCCCTGGCACACTGCCATATGCCTGTCTCTAACAAACACCCATAGGATACCTGTTCCTGGTAACATGCTTAACATTCCTTTTGTAATTGTGGGGTTCAGGGTGCATATGGCATAAAAGATAATCTTAAAATGTCTGGTCAATTGGTCCTCATATCCAATTTGTGGCCTCAATATTTTCTATGATGAATTATAGATGCTATGAAATAAACTGTACTGTAGTTTGTGTTGTCTTTTTGTTAAGTGCGATGTAAAGGTAAAATAACTATTTTACTGTGCTGGTCCAAACTAAATTGTTAAATGAATTGCAGCCAGCATACTGTACTCTGTACATCATTCTTTTTGTTATGGGTTCCTGGAACATAGTCTGTTAACTGGAGTCGGTCTTTTCAGGAGAAGAAAAGTATAAGGCCATCATTTTCTGCTGAACGGATATTTGGTGGGGTGTTACTTGCTATGTGTACAAATGACTTCATTTGCTTCTATGATTGGGTGGAATGCAGATTGATACGTCGGATTGATGTCAATGTGAAGGTAATGGAATTTGTTGCCTTATTATTTCAAACCTGTTTTTACATTCATGCCATTTGAAATGTTGTGCCACTGAAAACATGTTTGTTTGTGTAGAATCTTTACTGGGCCGACAGTGGTGATCTAGTAACAATTGCAAGTGATACGCCATTCTACATTTTGAAATATAATGTGAGTTCTGTCATTATCTTAATTGCCTATGTTCAGTTGACCTTTCTGTTACATCTTCTGATTTGTGTCTTTTTTATGTCAAATTAAGAAACAATTATTTTGCTGGTCAAATGGAAATGTGCTAATATAAAAGTTTCCTTTACCTTGCAGAGGGGATGTAGTTTCATCTCATTTGGATGGAGGGGGTTCAGCCGGTGAGGAAGGTGTGGAAGATGCTTTGAACTGCTTCATGAGATCAACGAACGTGTAATGACTGGGCTATGGGTTGGTGATTGTTTCATCTACAATAATTCTTCATGGCGCTTAATTACTGTGTAGGAGGAGAGGTGAGTTTTTTCATCATCACTTACAAAGACATCCTATATATCTTTTGAGTTAGATCATTTTTTAATAGAGCGCTTTCATGTCATAACCATTTCATGTGTTACATACAGGTCACAACCTTGTTTCACTTGGATCGACCAATGTATTTACTTAGATATCTTGCAAACCAAAGCCGTGTCTATCTTATTGATAAGCAATTTAAGTGAGTTCATCTTTGTTACCTAAATTTCACATGTAGTTTTTGTGCACAAGTTCTGTGGCTAATGTACTTTTTATTGCAGTGTTGTTGGCTATACTTTACTCCTTAGTTTGATCGAAAGTATAAAACACACTTGTAATGCGTGGGGATTTTGATCGCGTGCAAATGATGTTTTATCATCTATACCAAAGGAGCAATATGACAGGTGCTCAATGTCATGGTAATTATTGTATTGTCAAGTCAGGTTTGGCATAGAAACATAACCTTTGTTTTGCAGTGTGGCACGTTTCTTGGAATCACGGGAATGTTGGAGGAAGCCCTCGAGATAGCAACTGACACTAATTACAGATTTGACCTGGCTGTGCAGCTTGGTCGACTTTTGAAATTGCGAAGGCATAATCGATTTCTTTTTGTCCTCATTTTCGAGAAAGTATTTCTTTTTCGAAATTTTCTAATATAATAGTTGCTTTGCAGGCGATTGCTACCGAGGTTCAAAGTGAGTCCAAGTGGAAGCAATTAGGGAGTTAGCTATGTCAAATGGAAAGGTAAAGCTACAGGGTGTATTGTTATTTTTTTGCGTGCACAATGCCGCAATCTATGTTGTCCTTATACAGTGTGGTTCAGCCATAATGTTTTCTTAGCTATCACTTCCTCTGGTCGCAAATAAGTGTCATTTTATGTTGTGTAAATTTGCTAGGCTTAAACTTGACATTCAATGTCTCTAAGAATACTTGATTGAACTTTATAAACTCGCTATATTTTTGCACAGGTTTAGATTCACTAAGACTAACCTTGAACATTTTGTGTTGTGTGCATTCATCAGTTTCATTGCTAGATTTGTCTTCAAAAGTAGTTTCAACATGTCAATTTACTATGTTTTGCATACATTTTGGACTAGTAATTAGTTGTCAAACACTTAAAAGTAGTTTCCTGGTGACCATGTCACTGTTCAAAACATTAGTTATTTGTGAGTGGGACAAACAGTATATGAATCCATAGCTATTATGGAGCAGAAAATTATCTATGATAATATGAGGGTGCTTATAAAGAGAAAGGTTATACTAAAGTTTGATGGTAAGGGGATTCTTATTGCTATTTCCTTAGATTTAGCAAAGAGTGTTCCATGTAAATCTATGATGCAATCATGCAAACATTTAAGTGGAAGTCACTTACTCAGATGCCATACAACTTTCTGCAGCTTGAGATGGCAGAGGAGTGTCTTCTACATGCTATGGACCTCAGTGGTTTGTTGCTTTTGTATTCTTTCCTTGGGGATGCCGAAGGCATTAACAAATTGGCATCTGTAGCCAAAGAACAAGGAAAGAACAATGTTTCTTTTCCTTTTGTTTCTTCATGCTAGGAAAGCTGGAAGAGTGTCTTCAATTGCTAATAGAAAGGTAGAGGCATCTGGGCAAGATTGTCATGCTTAACTTTAAATTTTTTGTTTCTTATTTTTGACTCGTCTACTATCCCTTGTACAGCAATCGTATTCCGGAAGCAGCATTGATGGCAAGATCTTATCTTCCTAGCAAAGTCCCTGAGATTGTAGCATTGTGGAAAAGGATCTCCAGAAGGTCTTCTGTCCTATTAGTCTCCCTTTGCTTCCGCTCTACTCAGTTCTATGCTAAATCTTTCTGCATGTCTTAATTAGGTTAACTTGGTCTTAGTGCATGTATCTCGATTAATTGTTTTTTTTTTTTAAATGCCGCCAGATAAATTGTCACCGCCTTAAGTTACAAAACTGAAGCATGGTATTATTGTTTTAGCATAACCCTGAGTGGTATTATCTCAGGATTCTGAATTTACTTTGTAAAGGATGCTTTCACTTTTTCCAGCTCAATTTACCTAATAATTTTAATGCACGAAAATCAAGGGTTGTTGTGTAGGTTGAGGATTAAAAAATAAGCTAAATCATGTGATATTTGTTTTGTCTCTCAAGTTTAGACTTTGGGGTATCACTGTCTTCAAATTGCAGGTCGGCTTTGGTGAAAATGTGCACTGTTTTGTTCTATTTGCTTTTTTAGGTAAACCTAAAAAGTGCAAGAGTCTCTGGCTGATCCTAATGAGTACCCAAACTTATTTTGAAGACTGGCAGATTGCTCTCAATGTAGAAGCTGCTGCTGCCCCGAAAAGCTTTTTTGTTCTTTTATCTTCATATGCATATATAACTGTATCCTTTTGTCTTGTCTCCGATCACCTTTTGCATCGGATGAGGGTGCTTTAATTGCGGCCATCTGTTGAAAAATCGGAAGTGATGTCAATACTAGTATATATTTTTCAAAGCTATCATCTTTACTGACTTTAAAAAATGTTTGAACAGGGTATCTATCCACCGCTGAGGAGTACATGATTCATGCTGAAAGGTCAAATGAGAGTTTAGTGGAAGCTTTTAAAAAATATGCATGTGCATGAAGAGATGTACCAGATGATAATGAAGAGACTCTTCACGAGGTACTATTATCTTGCATTTATTGATTCCTCGCCCCCAAAAAAAAAAAAAAAGATTTGGTGGTTTCTGATGTTAGTTGCATCTTATATTTTACTATATGAAATATCCTAATTCGATCTTGATAATATGGTAAATGTACTTCGCCTTTGTTTCAAATTATATAGATAGATCACTTGAGGTTTTGTCTAAGTCAAAGTTCGCTCACTTGACCAAATTTTTTAGAAAACTATGTTGACATCTACAATTTCAAATAAATGCACTATCAAGACTATTCCATGGAGAATTTAATGAAACTAATTTGATGTTGTGTTGTTGCTTTCCTAAAACTTGGTCAAGGTTAGAAAAGTTTTAGTGATCTATAATTTGGAATGGGAGGAAGTATTGTGGATATTGTAGTTTAACTAAGTTGGATTGTTTTTAGGAACATGCTAGTGATTACTTTTTCTTATAGAGTATGAAGCTCTGCACTGTTTCATTTTAAAATCTTAAAACTAATAGAAAATATGCTTTGAATATAACTTGATCAAACAACTGAGTCGCTATAAAATGGTATAGAACTGTCTCCTGTTAGTTTCTAGTTTGTTGGACTATTCTCTAAATTGAGTTCAGTAGGGTTAATTGTATGCACTTCAAAGTCCTGTACTTTGAACAAGCTTCATACTGTTATCATTTCATTTTCTTTTCACTTGATTTTTATTTATTTTGCTACTTGTGCTTGCTTATAGATATGTATATGTATTGCTTCCCATTCACTGTTCTTGCAGAAGTATTAGCTCATTGTTTAACTTAGTTGAGGATGTGGGTAGCAGTGAGTCAAGAAGATACTGTTGAGTTTTGATGCAGGGAGGATGGCGGAGTAGAAAGTCAAGATGAAGCTGTTGAGGTTGAGGCTGAGGGTTCAACTGATGGTGCTGTCCTTGTGAATGGAAACAGTAGTGAGGAACAGTGGGGTATGAAAAATGAAGAACCATCAGCATAAAAGCTGTAGTTGAGCAAGTGTACAGTCCTAAATACCTTATTTTTTTCCTGGTCTTACCTCCCAGTGCACGATATTAGGAAGCACCTGCTGGAGTGATCTATTCTGGATATGTCCTTAAGTTGCCCTTATCTTTAGCAGTATGGCAGTTCATGGAACGTAGGATTAGTTAATTTTATTACAAACTTGGTCAAACACATTTTTAAGAGTATCCCTTGGAATGTTTTGCTTAAAACGTTCCTGTTTCTGTTACTGATGCCTGCTTTCTTGCTACCGCTCCTCGTATTTTTGTTAACAATTTTACTAGAATGCTTCTAATGGTTGTCTTTTTCTTTTGCAGTGCTGACTCCTGAGCAATAGTGGATCAACGGGACAGCAACTTTGCTTCAGGGCTCGTTTGGCAAGTGATGGGAAGGGGCATGAGAATTGGAGGTGGGAGTTTGAGGAGGCAATAAGCATGGGAGTTTGATTTTTTTAGTCTCAATCCTTTGTTATGTATTGGGAATTGATAGAGTTAAAAACAGATTTGTACTCCACCGTTTTGGTACGTGAGCTTAGGCATGGGAATTGA
>JADLZK010007634.1:0-123586 GCA_015847255.1 Hyparrhenia diplandra | reverse complement strand
TGTGTGTGAGCTTCAGGCCGCGTCCGCGTGTTTGGCGGGGCTCCGCGCGGCACGCGCGCGCCGCGCGCCCGCGAGATATGACCGGACGGAACGCGCGGGGCGGTCCGGCCGGGAGTAGGGACGAGGCGGAGCGGATCCCGGCTTTGGGACGGTGCGACGCCCGGCCGGCCGCGCTTAAGCTGATTTCCCGGCAACCCAACACGCGCCCGGTGCTGCGTCACCAAGACAGTGGAAAGGACGGGGGGCCATGGCGTCGCCCTCCTCGCCCTCCTCTGTCCAGGTGTTGCGCTGACGACATGGACACAGAAGGGGGCACGCTGCACGCATGGGAACAGTGCGATCGGTCATCTCTTTCCCGCAGGCCCAGTCTAGCCGAGTAGCATGACCACCGTATGAAACTGAAACCTGGACGCCAGATCAAAAGCCGTCGCCGCCGGAGAGGGAAGGTAGAGACTATAGAGAGGTGAATTCGACCACGCAAGCACGACCTAGTCTAGCTCATCCGAGCGAATTCAGCACGCTGATGAATTGAACACAAGTTTGAATCCTTTGGCATATTTTCGAAGTTGAGGTTAGGAGATCAACACTAACCACCATCCTAGTCCAAATTAGTGTTTGGCCAAAGGAGGAAAAATGGTGCCGGTTAGCTCCGATGTTACAAAGAAACTCCTCCAACACAACTACGCAAATGGAGTGAGAATCGTAAAGAAGGGCAAGCAGCACGCATGGCTAGTTCTAGTTCTGACATGTGCTGATTAGACAGGACTACTGTCCCACTACGCAGCTAAACCTAGTACCCTGTGCTAATAAGCATGCCTAAGTAAGCAAAACCAAAAGAACCACAGTTTTGCCTGTCCACCTCCACCGTACCCACAATGCCATTCGGATGTTGTTTGTTCATGCGTCGGTCCACGCGGCGAACATTGGCAGGTGCGCGATGGACACACCGGGCCTGGCGGACGACACCACCGTCGACGGCGAGACCCAGGATCCCAGCGGAAGGGGGTAGGCGAGCCTGCTGGGCACCAACGCCGCGGGCCACGAAAAGAACATAGCGAGGCTGCCGCTTTCGGCACGGTCCGGGCTCTGCTCCCGGAGTTGCTGAGCGACGACGGCCAGCGACGACGCGCTGGCGCTGCCGCCCCCAGTCCCAGCGGCGTCCACGGACACCATGTCGTGCAGCTGCGAGAACGCCTCGCGCGACAACAGTTCCTGGTGCTGATGCGATGCTGGCACCGCCGCCCGCGCTCGAGAGTAGCCGCAGGCAATGGCGCTGCTGCCTGGATCTTCCAGGTGTCCGCCACGCAGTTGTCCGCCGGCGGCAGCGGCCTGCACCGCCGCGGCGGCGCCTCCGGGACCACGAAGTGCGGTGTCGCCGTCGCTTGTTGCGCCGGACCTGCTGCTCTACGGGGAGCGGCGTGTTGCTCTCCATGATCTTGGCCACGTCGTACCGCGAGATCTCGAAGCTGGTGACGGCGTTGAGGCCCCGGAACTTGATGGCCCGCCACGTCGTACGCCTCCGCCGCCTCCTCCTGCGTGGCTGCACAAAAAACGGCCGCACCTTAACACCCCGCTTAAACACCAACATGATCCACATTGGAAATGCGCTTTTGGGCCACAGCGGTCAAACGGACAAAAGCGCGAAAGCGACGCGATCGAGCGTGCGAACGCAAAAGCCGAGCGAACGCGGGCGCGGCCAGCCAGGCCGGCCCCGCCTGCGGGGCCGCGACCACTGGGGCCGGCGAGGCGATGCATGCGCGAGGGGGAGCCAAAAGCACGCAACGCAGAAAAGGACGCAGAGGGCAAAAAACATTCTTTGGGGAAGGAGGGCCCAGGGCATCGCAGGGGCATCGTGGGGATATGCTCGCTCGGTTTTCGATCATTGTGAATGGACACCCTGCGTCCTTAAACCGTGACACACCTCTGCGGCGGCAACGGATAGCCCGGCAGCGAGCAGTCGCACTGGTGATCATGATGTGTGATGGTGGATAGGAGTTGAGTTTGCAATTTGCAGGCTTCTCTAGACGGATGTGAATGTGATGAGCCAACAATGGTAACGACTTGGAAGCGTGATGAGGAGATGAAGAACACGTACAGAATGTTCCAAGGTAGAGGTCCTTGTTGCCGGAGACGCGGCCGATGCGCGCCTGCCACCGCCCGTGCTGGTGATGCCTGCGGAAAATCCTAGCGTCGTTTCAGTATATCCTTCCAGTTACACACAAACAACGAGCAAATATGCCCAGTATTTCGCATTGATCCAGTCAGTCCTGGTGCACAAACCTGGTCACTCCCCGGTAGATCGAAGCTCCGCGCGAGAACCCGCTGCTTTTCCTGCAAACAAATGGCGATCCATGTGAGCATCCTAAGCCATACACGTATTCACTCGGCCACAACCGGTTCAACCATAAACGAACATAAGGAAACATCAGATCATCAAAGGATTAGTACCTTCTTAGATGAGCCACGTACTCCTGCCTGGTCATGTTCTTCATCACCTCAAGCTCCTCGCTGTAGTCCTCGATCTGAATCCGCATCAAACGGAGGAAACAACAAGAACATCAATCAGCACACACGGCGAAGCCACCACATATTCTGGGGGAGTTTCAGACTTGTCGTTGGATTCAGGTCATTACCGGGAAATTTACGTACGTGGACGGTCCCCAGTACTTGAGCGCCGCCAGGTCATACGCCCTCGCGGCCTTCTCCTCCATGTCATACCCGCCTATCCAACACAAGGAGACAAAATCTGAGACCTCTTGATCAGACAAACACACCTGAACCATGTGATGACCTGCCTACACACAGGATTACTGATCCTAGTGAGAAGTGATTAAATTCGAAATGCAGGTGCTTACCGAGATAAACTGCAGGGAGGCAGTGGCAGTAGTACGTCGTCCCAATCCCCATGGGCGAAGAAGGTTCAGCAGCAGAGAGACACGGGAGTGCAGTTCATCAGGCTCTACTAGCAATGAAGGTGACTGAGATGAAGAGCGTAGGGAGAGCTAGGCTGCCATGGCGCGTACCTTGCCGGCCTTTGCGGGTCTGGCCTTCCTTCCTGCAGGTGTTGTCCCAGAGGTGCGCCTCATACCTCCCCGTCCACCTATGCCTGCTTTTACACGGTGGAAACCACGCGGCCTGTGAGCGACTCGTGCGGGACGAATGGTGCGCGTGGGTGCGACAGCGACGGCGACGGCGACGGCGTACGGAGGGTCGGGAATGAGGGGACTGGGGGAATACCTGGTGACGCCGCGGTACTGGGACGTGCGCTGCCCGAATGTGTCGATGGACTTGCGGTGGACGACCACCTGCTTCTCCCCGCCGCCGCCGGCGCGCTTCTTGCTCCCGTTCCCGTCCATGGCGATGTACTCGGTGACGGCGGAGTCGGTGTGGGCGCCGACTTGCATGGGTGATGCCGCTGGACTGGGACCCAGCGCCGGAGCTCATGGAAAGGGCCAGCGGGTGCGGGTGGCCCTGCATCGGCACGATGACGCCAGCGCGGCGCCGTTGGCGTCGTAGCCGCCGTCCCCGCCGCCGCGAGCTGCGAACCATCTCGCCGCCATTGCCACGGCGGACTGCGCGTCCACGAGCTGCGAGTGCCCGCCGTACACGTCGTGCCCGCCCGAACCGTGGATGTACTGCAGCGGCTGTAGGTTGCCGACGCCTTGGTCGTGGCCGTGCGCGTGGTGGCCGTGACCGCCGCCGTAGTAGAAGCTGGAGCTGTCAAGCTCAACGCCATCGCGGTGCTCGCGCCCAAGAAATCCTCCAGCACGGGCGACGACGACGAGGACACCGCCACACCTGATCGAGACAAGAACTTGTCAGAGCCATCCAAGAAACGTAGAAAAACAAGCGTACGTACTACTAGCTTACGAACCAACCAAGAAACGCAACTGTAGCAAGTACGATCGAGCTAGTGGTCGGAAGATCTCATTGCCGACCAAGAATAGAAAAAAATGCCATTGAATCATTGTAGCTTATTACCGTGACGTTCTTGCTCGCTCCTATGGAGGGCCTCCACGATGCACAGGGAGCCGTCGGGTTGAGCGGCATAGAGGAGAGCCCGCCGGGGTAGAACCCGCCGCCACCATTGGCGAGGCCATCTTGGCCGCCGCCGAGCGCGTAGCCGAAGGGCGCGGGCGATGTGCGGACGACGGGAGGGTAGCAGAGCCCTCCTCCGCCGTGGTGCTGCTGCACCGAAAACCCGCTGGAGCAGTCACCCGCGCCGTCCATGGTCGCCGCCGTCATGTGAGGCGACAGCGAGAAACGGAGCCAGTTGCCGCCGACCGCCGCGTCGCTCCGCCGGTGCTGCAGCTGCTGATGTTCTGGCTGCTGTTGCTGGTCATTTTGGGGAGACAAGGCGGGCAGCCGCGCAGGGAAGGAGGGAGGGCCGAGGACGAGGACGAGGGAGGTTGGAAGGAAGAAGAGACGATGAGAGATCAATCATTGGCGAGTACATGCCGCAATGATGCCGGCACTCTCCATGGCTTCGGTTAGAACAGGCTGCGCGCGTTTGAAGGGGATGGGAGGTGCTTCGGTTTGTGTGTGGGGGAGGGAGGCGACAGTGTAAGCTAAGCTGAGCTAAGCTCTGGTCGCATGTGCGCGTGTGCGGACGGAGGAAGAAGAGTGATCGACGAGGCGATGAGAATGTTGTGTGGGGATAGCTTTAAAGCGTGCAAAAGGAATGAGCTTGTGTCTCGGCTCGCATTTGACCCACACGCAGGACGGAACAAGGGTCATTACTGTACTATATATCCATGGTGTTTGATACAGCAGCTGCCACGTGGCATGTACTAGGGGCCTGTTTTTTTTTTTTTTTTTTTTTGACAAGAGGGCCGGTTTGTTTGACGCACGTTGTTAGAGCAGCCCAAATTATTTTTTTATGGCAGGTTTGTTGCGACCTCAACACCACTTTTGATAGGAGAGCGAAGAAATGGGATAAAACAAAACGGCTCCGAGTAAAGAAGCCCTTAAATTTTGTTTTCATAGGTTTAAGACATGATGTAGCCAACAATAGTAGCTTCATCCTGGCTCAACCTCATTCTACATGTCTTTGAGAGCATGTTTTAAGGGTGTAGTTGTTTTGACAAACAGTTACGCCAAAACGGCTCCAATCCATTGATAGAGTTGTTCATGGAGCCAAAGCATAGAAAAATCGATTCACCCGGTGAAGTGGAGTGGGTGCCAAAGCGGGGCCTTAGAAAGAAGAAGAAAGAAATGTTTTTTTTTTTTTTTACATAGAAGAGGTTGTGGGTATATAGTTCCGCCTCTCGTGCTTTAGAGTACAGGGGAGACAGGTCATTGCAAATAAATTCTAGTTAGAGCAACCATAGTGGTTGAGTCGCTTTTTCTGACAAAGGAAGCCACATCGACTGGGCAAATGAATTGATTCATGGCCCAACATTACCATGGGGTCCATAAATAAAAATAAAAACCAACAGCACGAGCATGACAGAGAGGAGAGTTTGGAGGTGAGAGAAAAGTAAGGTGAAATTAGAAGGAGATCGGACAACATAGGGGATGTTTGGTTCTCGTCCAAATCTGCCACAGCAGGTGTGGCGCCGCCGAAACTCTACGTGGCGGCCACCAACCAGCCACATGCAAGAACAGCCCGGTTGTGGCGGCCCGTCAATTCTTGGGCGGCAAAATCCTTCGCCACAACTGCGGCGAAGTTTTGTGAAGGAAAAAATTTGTGGCGCCAAAGCTTTGACTTGAACAAACAACAACCATCTATCTTTGGTGAGCCACATGTTAGGCATGGCGAGGTGTGGTTGGGAAACAAACACTGGCCACCGCTCTTTGGCTGCCGCATGTTTGGCATGGGGAAGTTTGGCCGGCAACCAAACAAGCCCATAATGCGCCATGTGTTACATCTAAAGGCTTAAAACAATGGTTGTTGTATAGCATTTCTCGATTAGTTAAAAAGGATTAGCCAAAGTTACTAATTCTGCTACTTTGTAAAATAGATCTTGCAAAAATAAAGTAGTCTACTCCAGGCTCTCTAAAATTTAGGCTCTTCATATCCAAAAGTGCCACATGAACACCAATTACCGGATCATAGAGACTTTCCGTGTCCTTGGCCTTTCTCTGCGGCCGAGCGTTCCATAGCCCTTCATCTATGTCATTGGCCTTCCGTGTTCGTTGCCAGGCAAGACTGATCAGTGATCACAGCCATTGTTCCAGGCTGCTGCCGGGTGGTAGTGCAAGCAACACACGATAGAACCTAGATGGAGTACTCCCTCCGTCCCCACCGAAGTTTGTCACCCGGATTCCGTGTCATCTTTTTTATGCTTCGTCTTATTCAAATTTTTTTTACAAATATAATTTATTTTGTTACGACTTATTTTATCAATAAAGATACTTGAATATTGATTATTTTATTTTATGATTTGCATAAATATTTTGAATAAGACAGATGGTCAAACATTAAATTTAAAAATCAAAAACGACAAACTCCATGGGACAGAGGGGAATATGTGCAAAAATCGGTGCCAGGAAGCGGGTGCAGAAATTAATAGATGAGTGTGTGCGGACGGACACGGATGCACTCGGGAACTAGGCTTGGCACGGAGAAAGGGGCCACCGAGCGCTCCAATGTGCCTGATGGCGAGCGAGGCTAGGAAGCCAAAAGTAGCCAGCGAAGTTTGAGGACTGGAGAGCTAGTTAATTTTGACAGAGGCACTTAGAGCAATTTCAAGAGTTGGCCTAAAATCAATAGCCAAATTTCTTGTTTTTACCCTTTGGGTAAAATAAAAAAAATATAAAAAGTTATAACATTCCTAGTAGCACGGATCATAATGTGTATCCAAAATGGTCAGACCATGTGCTTCTAGGAACAGATTTAACTTTACCCTCTATAGCAGCCTAGCTATTTTGCCTCTTGTATATTTGAAAACATGCTATTTTAGTGACAGAGGAAATAGCTAGCGCAGAAATTCACGGAGGGAAGAGGAAATAGCTAGCGGCTGCGGTGTGCTATTTCTATCACACGAAAAATTAAGGATAGCCAACTTGCTATTTTAGCAAGCCAGATAGCATACTTGTTGGAGCTTAGAGCATTTCTAAGAGATTAACCAAATAGACTAGTTAAATTTGATGATTTGATAAAAAAAATATTAGTGCTCCAACAGACTTTGTAAAGGATAGCTAGTGAGGTAGTTTATCCAAAAGTAGAGAGTGAATACGGTGGGATGGAGACCTAGCCATTTTAAATAGTCATATGGAGAGCCTGTTTAAAGCAATTTTATCTTAGTAATAGCTAAATTTAACTTTAGAAAATCATTTGACTAGTCTTTTGGAGATGCTCTTAACTTTTGCTAAAACAAAATGCCAAAAATAGTATACAAAACAACAATACAACACCTACTGAAGTTGCTCTTAGCTAATATGTTGGAGCTCTCTTTTATCAAGTAATAGTCATATTTAGCTTTACAAAACGTTTCTAAAAAACAATCAAATATACATGCTAGGTCTTAGCTTATCTGCCTTGCGCTGTGAAACAAAAATTCAAAGGCACGGAAATAGCTTCCACATTCACACCAAATGCTCCTCCTTACTATAGATATGGGATCCTACATATTGTTGCATATTTACATTGTAGAATATATGAAATACCCTGATGTACTGTCCTAGCTCTGCAGCTGCTACGTCGTCACTTATTTTTGGTTCATTTCGATTTTACATTCTCACCATTCTTACTTCCTTACGAGCTAATGGTTAGTTATAGATATTGTCAAAATTAGATTTATTAGATTCAAAAACCTTAACTAATGGCACAGCTGTGGAAGGACATATGGTTGTATGATAAACCTCTGTGTTTGTTATATCCTGACCTATATAAAATTTGTAATCAGCCCAATGTGACTGTTGCTGATGCTAAACACAATATTGGGGATATCACTTTCAAAAGATGGCTAGTAGATGCAAATAGAGATAACTGGAATAAAATTTCCCAGGGTCTTGATGCATTCAACTGTCGGATCCCGCTAGATTGGGCGGGAATTGACACAAGTTCGCCGACCTTCGAAGCTTCTTAGATGGCGTGCGGGGCTGCGGCTTCGCCCGGCGGCGACGAGCAGCGGCTTCGAGCAACGGGGTGGAGGGGAGGAGCCGTTGGGGAGGGGCCGCGGCGGCGGCCAAGGCGCGCCGCGACGCTGGGGCGGAGTGGCGGCGCAACGGCGGCAGGGGGCGGTGGCGACGGCGGCTGGAGAGCTAGAAGGCGAAAAGATTTTTTTATTTGCTTGCTTATCCCCTAGAGATTACATGCCTCTTGCTTATATAGCCCGACTAGTGGGACTTGTAATCTAAGCAATCTCTATAAGGTTTCCTTATACGATCGGAATACCTTTTACAAGCATATCCTAATTTATTCTTTCCTAATAAGGGTCTCCCTTATAGATGAGATATCCCCTTGCACACCAAAAATTATCTAAGATAATCCTAACTTGAATATGAAGCAAACTCGAATCGTGGGAGAGGGAAGGCGGGGCGGCAAGGGGCGCCGGCCCCCTTATACGCCCGCGGCCCCCCCTCTGGCGGGCGGCGTCGTGTCCCCATCTAGCCACTCTCGTGGTGGCCCAATTCTGGTTCATGACATCAACCTATCTCAATTGATAGCGTTAAATGGAGATTAACCAAAAGTGGTCAATACACTCCATCCATGTACAATGCCTTGTCTGGGCCTTATAATAAAGATATTTGGAAAGGGAAAATCCCTTTACAAAATTAAAATCTTTTGTGGTTAATGTCCAACAATGCTATCTTGACTAAAGATAATCTCATAAAAAGAAAGTGGAGTGGGTCTCCTATTTGTCATTTCTGTGATAAACCCGAAACAATTGAACATCTTTTTTTTCAATGCTCTAATGCTAGAGCAATTTGGGCTATTATTGCTTCCTCCATTGGTGCCACTAATATTCCAAATTCTTTTCACCAATGCTGGAGATGGTGTCAGGTTTGGCTACCACAGGGGAAGCAGTTTCATACTTTTGGTATTGCTGCAATCTGTTGGAGTATCTGGAGAAGCAGAAATGCAATATGTTTTGAGGAGAAAGGAATCACTTCTCCCGCTGCTATTGTCTGTTATAGCTGTGCGCTCATGGGTTATTGGGCAGGTCTTTTTCTGGAGAATGACAAGAAGAATGTTGAAGCTGCCCTTGGAGTGATGCTGGCGATGGCAACCCAATTGATTGCAAAAAGATAAGAAGCGTAAACAGGAAGCTCTGGAGGAGGATCAGCAGGAAGGTGATGCCAACTGAAGGATGGAAGCAGGACGTGAAGCCTTCTGCAGCAGTATCGTCATCCTGCGTGTTGCTTCGTTTTTTTCTGCTCCTTTGTTGATGGACCTGCGTGTCCAGGAGTTTATCAGTTACATGTAGTCAGCTGGGTCAGCTGTTAACGCTCTGCTTTTGTCGTTATGCGCGTAGGCCTTTTATGCTACGTTAGATCTAAACTCTGTCTAAGTCTATCTGCTGTTCCAAAACGTTGTATTTCCGTTATCTAATTAATGGAAATGGGGTTACCACGGGTAAAAAAAAAAAAAACTAATGGCACAGCTAATACATTAAAATGAGTTATTCCGTCTGTTTGAAAATAAATCATTTCCTAAAACCACCACAAGTCAATTTATTTTATATTTGAGCAGTTTTATAGAAAAAAATAGTAGCAACTTTTATGACATCAAATATGTAAATTATGAAATATACTCCCTCTGTCTCAAAATAATAATGCACGCGTCTCGCTTTGTGGATAAGTCAAATCTTTGTAACTTTGACCGTATGTATATAAAAATCATGTTTACCCTATGTAACAAGTACATTAGAATGATATTGGAACATACTTTCATAATAAATATATTTGGAGATCTAAGTATCGATATTATTTTCTATATATTTGGTCAAAATTAAAAAGTTTGACTTCTCAAGAAGCGAGGATGTGCAATTATTTTGAGACGGAGGAGTACATTTCATGATGTAGCATGATATTGACTAAAGATAACTGTAGAAATTGATTTTAATTTGAGACAGTGGGAGGTTGCAGCTAAGATATTAGCTAACTCTAAATTTACTAGATAATAGTAAAGGGCTAGTTAAGAGCGTTCTAGAATCCTTTGACACCATGTAGCCTTGATGATCGAGTGAGAATGTGGGTGAAAACTACTCCTTTGAATTTCTAGCTAGAGTACCTCGCGGGTATGGACGGCTAAGGTTTGTCTGGATATACCCTCTGTGTATGATCTCGATCGTCTACTCCCTCCATCCGTTTAAGAGTGTCGTCCAAGAAGCATGTTTGTGAGAGGGACACGGTTTTCTAACGAAATTTTTAAAGGTACGAGGGAGTTGGTGGAGATCGATGGCTAGACCTCTGTCTCTAGGATTACATCACGTCATTAAGTTTAAGTGTCTTGTATCTTTTTATGAAGAGAAGATTTTATGTTTAAATTGGGAATGTCTCTAGGATGACATGACATCATTAAGTTTAAATGTCTTGTATTTTTTTTTTATGAAGAGTAGATTTTATGTTTAAATTGAGAAAATACTAAATCCAATATGTTGTGTTATCCACCTTTAACACTCACTTTCTCTGAGCTCCGATCGATAGAAACTGCATTTCAGGTTCGTATGCATCTCCAACAAAAAAAAAAAAAAAACTTTAGGTTCAGGGGATATGTAGTTTGGGTTTTTTATTTAGAGTTTGGTAGAGTTTGTGAGGCCTTAGGGCACTCACAATGCAGAGACTTTACATAGAGTTTAAAAATATTTATTAACTCAAAGTTATCATAGACTTAGATTCTAATTAAGACGTGGAGTCTTAGCTTTTTTTCTTCCTCTCTTCTCCATAAATATAGTGTCACATCAGCCCACATTAGCAAAGTGCAATAAATACGAACATAATAAATAGACTTAGACTCTATAGGACTTAGACTCTATAGTAGAGACTGCATTATGACTACCCATAAAATAGGCAGAACCGTTGGCGAGTGGTTGGCTTGACGAAGGCGCTAGGTAAGGGCGGCGGGCCTGGCGGTGGTGATGCCGCCGACGAAGCGGAGGATGAAGGTTGGTGTGTAGTATGAGTAGTTTGACTAGGAGACAAAGAAAGGACAAAAGTGCTTATGGAAACTTAGAAATGACTTATGTTTTCAATGGTTTCAGTGGGAGAGTATGGCTATACTCCCTTCGTTCTAAAATATTAGACGTTTTTTGTTTTCGTGTCACATCTTTAACTCGATTTGTACAAAATACATGCAATAATTGTATTTTCAAATAAATTTGTAAAAAAACTAGATTCAAAGATCTTTCTAACGATACTAGTTATGTATGATAAATATTAATATATTTTATTATATAATTTATTAGAATTGTTTCTCGGAAAGCGCAAGCGACAAATATTTTGGGGACAGAAATAGTACTCTTGTATAGAATTGCGAAGACCATCCAAAGTGGGAGATCATTTGCCCGTTTGAGAAGAGGGACACGTTGCTGTCAAAGGCCAAGCTGCCGAAACAAGAGGCTGTGCAAGTGCTACGACTGAAATGGAGATAGAACCTGACTACACTAATTGGAAGACCTCGGAGAAACTCGGGTACTGCTCTGTAAACAAGTCTGCAGACTTTACTTTTGTTGTTGTTAGCGCTTTGGTTAGGAGTGGTAGTTCTTGCCTTAAACATGGTGATGTTTTTCTGTTCAGGTTGAAACTTAAATGTTTTCAGCTGGCTGCATCCATCTGACAGTGCAGTAAAACTGAATATTTGGTCTAATGACCCAGGTTAATGGACAGAGCTTGGTCCTTTAATTCTAAAAAGAAAGGACAAGAGTTTGATCATCATTAAGAAGCCCAATAGTCATCGACAGAAATATAAGCCAGTACTACGTACTGTACAGCCGAAGGAGTTATTTCTCTACAGTAGTTTCTGACAGTTTAGTTAAAGTTTGCAAAATTTTTGCTTTGGAATCAAAATATTTTGAAACAAAAGTACAGTCACTATTGACCACATTTGGTGTTGGTCCTCGTCTTTCTTTGCCTCTAGTACCATCAACTTACCAAGGACTGGGGGACATCACCACGCTTTGCGTGCTCGGCGCATAGTATATCTGTACTACTAGTACCAAACGCGAGTAATTTCAGAAAGTAATAATTCCCCAGGCCTGTGTACCAGAAAATTCTCCTGCCCTCGAATATACAGTACACACGCGGCACCGAGAGATATACGTCCGGCAAAGCAATGGCTTTCACTGCGTGTGTGTGTGTGTATCTGTATGCCCCGGGCATCTGCTTTTCCTGTACTGTCATCGGACGATCACGGTCGAGAGATAGAGAGGGGTCAGGTCAGGGGAGTACTGCACAGTTGTCACTTCTGCCTACCGGTTGATGTTGATGAGCGACCGATGCGTCTGGTTTTAATAAATCCCTGTCTCTCGTATGAAATCCATACCACTGCCTGCCGGTCTGCTGTTCACTACCGCAGCAGCAGCACCACGCTCCTCGCCTTCTTTCGCAGCAGAAATAATAGCAAGGGATGAAGAAGGGAAGAGAGAGAGAGAGGGGGGTGATTGATGGATACAGCTTGCTACTAGTAGAGAGAATGAAGGATACTGATGTGTACGTACTCACACAAAAATTCAGTATTCCTTGACGTTGATATCTCATTGCAAAAGTGCAGGCTAGAGTGGAGTAACGTGTAGTAGGGGGGTGTTGTTGGTGAAATATATTGGGTTGGGCTACTGTAGCACTTTTCGTTTGTATTTGGTAATTATTGTCCAACCATAGACTAACTGGCCTCAAAAGATTCATCTCGAACTTTTCAGCTAAACTGTACAATTAGTCATTTTGTTTACCTACGTTTAATACTTCATATATGCGTTAAAAATTTTGATGTGAAAGAGAACTGTAGCAACTTTGAGCCTGTTCGGGCCGGGTACTTTTTAGGTTGTGCATGGGAAATACTATTTGTGAACACCCCCCTTTTGGGTATAAATACCAAGGTCAAATTCCAAGGTCATTTCGATGTATACCACCTCTCAAACCATACATACTGTAAGTATATACAAACACGACATTGAAATGGTAAGATCGATCCACTATATAACTACATGCAACGTACAGCTCAGAACCATGTTCAGGAATCCCTGAGACCAGGTTTCTCAAATTTTTTGGTACAACTTCACATGTGTTTAGTTCCATTGTGTAAAATGATGGATCAAAACACCAAAATTTTTTTTGGCAAGAATGGGGAACTAAACAGGCCCCAAATTTATTATAAAATATATTTTGTAATTAATCTAATGAAATTTATTAGTATAAAATATCGATACTTTTAATTTATAATTAGTCAAACTTAAGAAACTAAAATGTGACATTGTGCTAGATTCGTATGTTTTCTTTGATTAAGGGAGTATTTTATTGCACATGGATTGTTGTCCATGAGTTTACTTGTTGTTGACGCGAATTGGTGATCGCCCCAACACACTAGCGGGTCTTGACGCCTTTCGAGGTTGCAAACAACATGTGAAAACAGCAAGAACCACAGCGTAACCGACCAAACCGATCTAGAGATCGAAAAGGCCGATGTGGAGCTCGGTTTCGGCTGAAACGACCTCAAAACGTCCTCCAAAAAAGATCCGTCGAGAGGACGCACGTGAGGGATCTCCTAGGACCAGCAAGGCCGCCTAGGATGCCGACGAAATTTGTGGAGAACGCCGCCGAACAACAAGATAGAGGGGTTGGAGAAGAGAACTTAGGGTTTAAGGAGAGTTTTGAGGTAGTTTGATCGATTGGATGTAAATGACATCAAATTGGTCATGAACATCTTATTATATAGAGGGGGTGGTCTTATCCCCTTAGGAAACCAAACCTTTCAAAACCCCGATTAAAATCTAATCAGTTTCAGACTCGGGATTGAGCCATATTAGTTCCGCACAAGCGTTGGACGCGTCCGGCGCGTGCCTCGGACGCGGCCTCGACCTCCGAACGCAGTCCAGAAAGGACTGCAATCCCAGGGTGCCTCCAGAGTCCAGACGCAGTCCAGAAAGGCCGGCAAATCGGGGCACCGACAGACGCCAGGGTCGGACCGCCGGACGCTCTATGACCAGCGTCCGACGCGTGATCCTTCTTTCGCCCGGGCCGTCGGACCGTCCGAGAGTGTCGCGCCGAACGCGCCTCGGCTGAGTCCCAGCGTCCGGCGTGTGTTTTCCTTCGGCGCAGTGTTCTCTTCGTCGAATCTCTTGATCTTTTGACCTTGTCATCGAATTTCAAGCATGTCCATGGCCTTCTTGACACGTTAAGTTACCAAAAATCATGATCGGGCATTTTTTTGGTGCCAACACATGTATATATAAATTAATTAATGGCGATGGTCGTAGCATACTATACAGTGCAGGCAGGGGCAGACTTCATGCAACACATGCAGCAGAAGGAACCTTGCATGGTGTATTTTATACAGACACAGTGAGACACCTAATGCTGCTACAGCAAATGGCATGTCTATTAACTCGGACGGCATGGTGTATGTATACAGAGATAGATACAGCATACCGGGAGTGTCCAAATGCTGCAACAGGAAACAGTGTAGCGCAGCGCATTGACGTTGTAGCGGCGTGAATGCGAGCCCTAGAGAGTATTGTAAACCCGTGGCCCGTGGGGGCCTGGCGCGTTCGACCGAGCTGTATAATATTATAGCAGTGATGTGTGCATGCAAAGCTGGATGCCTGGATGGATTTGAAATCGTTTGTTTTTCCTTTTCAATGATCTACAGTGGTCAAGTGGTGTGTGTGTGGGCCAAAAGAAATAATAGCGTTGATCAACAGGATATGAGAGACAGATTGCGACTGTTTGGAGCAGCACCTAATCCTATATCCTATTTAAAGATAAAATAAAACTTCCATGTATTTTCAATATTTATTAATAAATTTATTAGTTTAACCCTTATATTAAGTTTATCTCAAGCTTATTTTTTTTTTCCTAAAACGTTCATAAAATACAACAAACAAAAGTCTTAGAGCTAAGTTTTAAGGAGGGGGGCCACAACAACTAGAAAACAACATGACCATATAGACATTGCTAACAGTTTTCAAAAGATAACAGCTTGGGCACACTCCAGATACTTCAGCGCATCTCGTGTTGCTGGTCATCCATCTTGGAGACATCTTCTTGCTTAGGCACGTTAACTTGGGAAAAGGCTTAATCTCCCTACAAGACTACTATAATATGGGAAGAGTGACTATTGCTTTTAAGGTGTCTTTCTCCTTCCAAGTAGAGGAAGGCTCACACGGTCGTAAAAAGCTTAATCTCCCTACAAGACTACTATAATATGGGAAGAGTGACTATTGCTTTTAAGGTGTCTTTCTCCTTCCAAGTAGAGAAAGGCTCACACGGTCGTTGCCCGACTACAAGTGGGTCACTTGGCCTTTTTTTTTTTTTTTTTTTTTTTGCGTCTATGCTAGTGGTTAACAATGGAGGATGTTTGAGAACCGAGCAGCGCTCGGGTGGCTAGCACAGCCAGTGGGCATGCAGCCGGCGAGAGTTCGAATCCCAGGATTCGCACTCCCGTCTCTCACCGGGGTACGCCCTCAATAATTTCTCGATGTGCCTCTCAATGCATGGAACCACAAAGGGACTGCGGACACGCTCGTCGCCGGAGCCTCGACTCTAGTTATCTCTCCAAGGATGCGTCCCCGATATCCGTGGTATAGTTGTAGGTCCGGTTGTATGCGGTGGTGTGTGTCGGTGTGCGTGTGTGGTGTGTAGGCGTGTGTCCGTTATATGCGACGTATACTACGGTTGTATCCGCATGAGAGGCGTCAAAAAAAAAAAAAAAACAATGGAGGATGTTCTCGTCATATCCAATATAATTTAGGAAATTTTTCCTTTCAAAACATATTTTATTCTTCATCTTCCATATAGACCGATATATAGCTGCAATCCCATCAACATGAAATTGTTTTCCATTTAGAATCCACTTCTCACACCAAGCCAGGTTTGTGGAAGAATCTTGGAACATTATCAGCTCCAATGCGTACTACTTTATCCATAGAACATGTGAAAAGGAGTTGTGTAGCTGATTCAGTTTTTTTTTTATTATTTTTTTTACAACAGCTGATTCAGGTTGATCACGGGAAAAAAAAACAAGAAGGATTTCCTTGCCACTGTCTTTTGATCATACTGTCTTCCGTCAATATGGCATTATTTGCAACTAACCATAAGAAAATTTTAATTTTGGTAGAGATTTTCCCCTATCTCAGGCTTATTGGCCCATGAGAATATTGACTTGCATTTTGCTCGCCTTATGAAGGTGAAACAAAAATTTTCTTCGTTTTGGATCATACAATCAAAGATGGACCCGACTCAGATTATGTGAGGATATAAATGGTTAGAAGAACTCAACTTTGAGGGAACAATATTCATTGCTTATACAACATCGCCAGGCACGCAGCCATTATCAACAAACTGAAGAGCAATATATTTGTTTGGCTAGTTCTATCGATGCTCCAAAACTAAACACACAGCCACCACCGAACCTACCCACACCATTAGTCCAATCTTGATGAGTGTAATTACATATCTATCTCTGCTATCAGATTAGAAATTCCAACGAAACATTATTCTATGGTACAATCTTAGGACTTCTTTGATATTTAGACATTTACTCAGCTTCAGCTTTACCATTGTTTTTTCATTCTAAAAAAGCTTTACCATTGTTTTTGTATTGTGGCTACTAACGAGCCAACTTGATGAAGCCCTTAAACACTAAGCTTTCACACTACAACCCATGCTCCTGCATTCTGTTTCCCTTCCTGTTGCCCGCACAGGCGCACACAACTTTGATTAAGGCAATGATGGCAAGTGGCCAGGAGCTACAACCCATGCTCCATGGAAGCACTTTTGGTCTTTTGCTAGAGCCAACAGGGCCACCTTGGGCAAAGCTGGGTAATCTTAGCACGCACCACATTGAGCTCCAAACCAAAAGGAAAGTGTAGTAACCAGGAGATCATCGCATATGCCATTGAAAAATGCGTGGAAGATTAACTTCTTCTGCCTCTTTGCTCCATGCTCCAGTCCCTTTCATGCAGGGGAGTTGGGCCGGACAGGCCCCGCCAGGCGCCGGTCTTAAGAAACTTTGCAGACAGACTGATGGATTTCACTACTATTCCGTTGTGTTTACAGATTTCTTTCCCTGATCTGTCATGGTTTGTCACTGTGAGAAGTTATTACTCGTATGATCAATATAGGATGTGCCATGAATCCGATCAGAGGGCCGGCCGGTCCGGTGCCTGCGGTTCAGATCACACGTTGGTGTGCAGTTGTGCACAGTTTGTCTGATCAAAGAATTATTTTAGGCTAGCAGAAGCAGAACCATTCATGGGTGGCAGACGCCATTATTTTTTCTCTTCCCCAAAACATTCTCCTATTGAAGACGACGCCTGGTAAACTGGAAGAGACGAAAGACCGGTGGATACTGTGATGGCGTAGACAGGTACAGTAATAGCTTACGAACTGTAGCTGTTTCCTACTAAAAAAATAGCTAACGTTGTTTCGTACAGTATCGTACTAGCTTCCGTATATGCATGCATGTTACCGTCGGCGAGATTGGCAGGCATCAAGGCCCCACGCTCTATTTCCATACGATTAGACAATTCATCAAGGTATCTCTGGGCCTACTTTTCCCACGTCACATTAAATATATTAAAAGATATATATATTCGGAGTATGAAATGTATGTAAACAAAATTACTAATTACATAGTTTATATGTAGATTACGAGACGAATCTTTTGAGCCTAGTTACACCATTATAAGATAATATTTATTACAAACAAACAAAAATGCTACAAGTGTGCTACAGGAGTTCTAACGGTGTTTTTTTCAAGTTTTTTTTTGCCAACTAAACAAGGTAGTGAAGATAAATCTGATTTCAGGTGACTGGGGAATAGGAAAAGTATATACTAGTAGAAGAATATACAAAATAGTAGTTATTAGGGCGTTTGCATTGGTAATTATGGTAATAGCTAGTCGTATCTACGTAGTCGGCTGATGTGGAGGTGAGCAGTGGCGGAGCTCTTGCATGGCAAGGTACAGCGCTCGCCATACTTAAGTAAGAAAAATTATGAACCGCATATAGTATATACTAATTACAGATACTTTTTGTTGGTGTTGTGCTAAGTGGTCACGTATATACCTATATGGGTGTGATTCTTTGGCCTACACAATCCTAAGTGGTCACCTATATATGACGTCCGTCCGTCCATTCCACCACTGGCAGAGTCATTGAGAGATCGAAATCGAATCTTGTATCTCCGCATTGCGCCACCCCGCCTGCGTCACAGCGCCACCACTCGGTCAGATCAGGCTCAGGCGATCATTGTGACTGCATCTTCGCCAATGAGAAATTTTTAGTATCTATGTTATCGATTTCGCCACACCTTAATTTTGTTTCGTCCTCCGCCACTGGAGGTGACAGACAATACCAAAGAATATTTTATATTATTGACGCAAATGCTCTTCTCACATATTTTTAGACTATATGAAATAGTACGTAGCTAGTGACTACTCTATATTCTAATTTTTTTTATCACGTCACATTTAGATAGCCAAATAGCTAACCTTTGGAGACAGCTTTAGTAACTAAAGTGTTTCATAAGGTAATGAAAATGAGAAAATATCTATGAATATTTTAGACTCGATCGCTCTTCCGTGTCAACCGTTCCCATCTTATCCTGTCTGGCTTTTGCAGAGCACTTGGCTGCGTTGGCCGTCTTTCTTTCCCGACGCGAGTCAGGAAAGCGTGCGAACCCGTTCACCGTCGGCAGCATGCACACTCGCCGCTCGGCTGGCACCCCCTGGCCGCCGTCTTGCGCCGTTCAACGACGAGGAGACTAGTAGTAGCCAGAAGCTGGCAGTGGTCAAGCTCGCATGCAGCTAGGTACAGTACGTCCAACACGCAATCTGCGTCCGCGTCATGTCAAGCTAGCCGTCAATCTTTCACCGATTCGGAACTTGAACCGCTGCCTTTCCCTTCTCCAGAGCTGTGAAGCATCGATGAGGAGGAGGCAACTAGCTGGCCATGGTACTACTGCATCTTGTGTGAGTGTGACACACACCAGCCGGCCGGCCGGAATCAGTCACGGATATGCAAAGCAAAGCAAGGAAAGGGGAGAAGGGGTACTGTGCGTACGTCGATGGCGCCGGAGGTGACAAACGCAGCAAGAACCGTAAAGAAAAGAAGTCGCAGATGATTCACGAGAGTAGATAAGGCGAACCACGCGGCCACGGCCATGGTCGCATGCATGCATGGCAGTAGTATGCTGCATGCCTATGAGCCTATGCTAGCAGTAGCTCTAGCTAGGCTCAGCTGGTCAGACAGAGGCGCAGTAGCATTCAGCTTCCAGAGCAGGCCGGCAGCGAGCGGCGTGGCGGTACAGGAGACAAAGCTAATGCTAGGAAAGGCAAAACAAAGGCGTGGGGGCATGCAGGAGACGAGAGGAGGTTCGTCTTCGTCTACGGGGCCCTGCGGTGACCCGGCCTGCCGGCCGGCAGCTCATCCATCCATCTGTGGTCTGAGACGATGCAAAGATGATGCAACGGGCAATGCAAAGCTCGTCGTTAGTTGCATGCATGGGGTGCGTCGGCGCGTGCATGGTGGCGAGTTTGGCCGGCACAGGGAGGAGCGGCGGCCATGCATGCGCGCGCTGTCGTTTGCGTGCTTGGCCTTTTGACGATCTCGAGTCTGGATCCCGGCCGGCCGCTAGCGCCTGTGCCGTACTCGTACCCAACACCAACAGTAGTGTTGCGCTGCCATGCGTTCCCATATACTGGCCTGACACCGCGCAAAACGAGCAAAAACGGCCTGCACAAACCAACAAAATGGTCGAGCAGGGAACGCGAGGATTGTATCCATGCATCCGTTGCTTTTGCTCTGAAAGCCGAGTTTGACGAGTTCAAACGAATAAGGACAGAATTGTACAAATACGGTACGTACAAGACGCCTTTGGACACATAGTGGAGTGGAGTCTCCATCTGGTTCATTTGTTTAGTTGCACATGAAATTTAGGGCTTGTTTGCTTCTGGGCCACAGTTGGCCATGCAAACTGTGCCGGCTCGAAGGTGCGGCGAAGTATTTGACCGCCTAAGTTGTGGCGAGATTTCCTCCTCCGCCGCGAGTTGAGTAAGTTGTGGCGTAGAGTTATTAATGAACCACACACATGCGAGATGTGTGGCTGCCTAATTTTAGTCATGGCGCACCGCTGGCGGCAACCAAACAGCCCCTTAAAATGTTACTCCCTCCATCCTAAATTGTAAGTCGCTCGACTTTTTGAAAAAAGTTTGACCACTCGTCTTATTCAAAAGTTTGTGCAAACTATCACTTCTTTTGCCATGACTTTCTTTATTAATAAAAATTCTTAAAGAATGACTTAAATTTTACTATATTTGCGCAATTTTTTTTGAATAAGACGAATGGTCAAACTTGGAGTAAAAAAAAAGTCAAACGACTTACCATTTGGGTTGGAGGGAGTAGAATTTTTTGGTAATCGTAGCACACTTTCGTTTGTATTTGGTAAATATTATCCAATCATAAACTCAATAGGCTCAAAGACTTCGTCTCGTGATTTACAACTAAACTGCATACATGCTTGTTATTTTTTAGTTTCGTGATTTACAACTAAACTGCACAGCTTGTTATTTTTTAGTCTCGTGAATTACAACTAAACTGTATAGCTTGTTATTTTTTTTTAGCTAAATTTACTGCTCTTTACATGCGCCACCAATTGATTTGATAGAGAGACAGTGAAAAACTTGGAATTTTGAAGGTAACTAAACAAGGCATAAGTATATTTACCACAAACAGAGCAACTGCGCGCCCTAGTAGGCAGTGCCAAAGCCGTGAGCCCGTGACTGTGAATACTAATTATCCAAAAAAATTTTAATTTTGTACTGCTAACGTACATGTGTTTTAAAAAGATATGGGTTAAATATTGAGAGTATAAATCATTAAAAACTTTTAAGTAGTTGAGTTTGGAAATATGAGATTTGTCTTGAAAAATTATTTTATAAAAATATACATATATAATTTTTTTTTAATAAATATTTTTTTAAAAAAGAGAAATCAAAGATATGCTTTGGAGATTATGTCACTGTCCTTTTCATGTATGAAGGGAGTATTATAGTTTATGGCTAACAATATCGAGTGGGAGTCTTATTTCGCACTTTAATAAATGTTATTACAGCTATATCTAATACTCTGTCTTTACCAAATTATAGGCCCTTTTATTTTTTTTTTTTCAATCATCCGTTCAATTACATCCTAGGTGCCTATGTTCACTCGGACACTTAATATTGAGTTAACTTAGTACAGTAGTAACTTCCGGTGTCCACTCGGGCACTTAATGTTTAGTCAACTTAGTAGTGATCAATGGTGTCCCGTCGGACACTTAATGTTGAGCCAACTTAGTACTTGACAAGATATGCAATGATCCGGCTTTTAAATTGTCTTGTAGTGACTCATCATAAATTAAAATAAAGAAATGTCGGTTAGCTGATTTTGTGTTAAGTGGAATATGTGCTCAATTCTTAAGATCTACTCCTTCCACTACGAAATATCGATCTGTCATCCTCGCTTCCCCGAGAAATTATTTTTTTAATTTTGTATATTTTTTTAATATTTATGATAATAATTTATACCATTAGATATTTAGATATGTCTTTGACTATATTTTTTAATAAATTTATTAGGAGATACAAGTATGTATTGTGATATGGAACCCTAAAACGATGATTAAAGGGACGGAGGGAGGATACAAGAAATGAAATGTTGGATTCTTTAGATTGGGATCCCGATGGTTTGGATGAGTGGAGTTATGCTTGGAATTCACATTCTACTCCTCGAAGAAGGCCTATAAATTTCTAATGGGCCAGCAAGAAGCCTCTCCCTTGTTTGAATGGATATGGACAGGTTCTAATTTGGGAAAACATAAATTTTTTCTTTTGGCTTCTCTTAAGAGATAGGTTGAATACAAGAAACATGTTGAGAAGGAAGAATATGTTCTTGCCCATCTACTCTTGTGCTATCTGCAATTCCAATGCTGAAGAAACAATTTGGCATCTTTTCTTTGAATGTCCTTTCAGTGAAGCCTGTTGGATTGTTCTAGGTGTTAATTGGAATCTAACTCTTCCACCTTTAGGCATGGTTATTCAAGCTAGATTGGACTTCGTTGCATCATTCTTCAGAGAGGTAGTCATTGCAGCCTGCTTGGTCATTATGGAATATTAGAAATGACCTTATTTTTTGACAACAGGCAGTGCACCTATGCAAATTGGAGTTATCATTTCAATGACCAGATTGGTTTGATTTGTATCAAAGCCAAACCCAGCCTTGTAGGCCCCCGAAATTGTGGTTGGAGAATATCCCCTAGCCTTTTTTTCTGTTGTTTTTCAGCTTGAAAGCTCCAAAAATAATTTTGCACAACTCGTGCATTGTATTCAGTACTTTTCGTTTTAATGAAAAAGATCAGGAGGGAGTTCCCCTACTGATTCCTTCAAAACAAAAAAAAGAAATGAAAGAGAACGAAGAATGTTAAAGCCGTGTGATAAGAAGAAGATGGTTAAATAGACTTTTCATGTCATAGTGAATGATTCAGTGCACATAGAAGAATGTCACCACGGGAGCAATGGTTAGTGGGTTTGTTTAGGGCCTTATACCCTTTTTGGATGTGGTTGGAGATCATTGAAGTTTTGAGGAACTTGCTGTACTTGAAAAGACGCTCTAGGCTCATATCAAAGCATAGTGATAGGAGCAAATACAGAGTGATTAGTGATTGTATTGCTTGTGAGAGATCAGTCATGGCCCGTCCTGCGTGGAATGGATAGTCGTATGCACTTGTCCCATTGGCGTTACCCGCGTAGGAGTAGCTGAGGTAGACCTGCTGCAGTGCAGTGCGAAGGGCTGCTGACCTGCTGCCTGCACTACAGTTCTGCACCTGCATGCTAGTAGCTGCTTGCATTGCATTTAAGGTGGCTGCTGTGTGCTGTGGTTTTCGTTGTCCAGTGGACGGACGGACGCACAAGATCCAAACAAAATCTAACGTAGATTTGCACTGCATCCATGCGTTGGGTACGAGCTGAGCTGCATCGTGACCAAAGAGAAGTACTGAGTGGGTCCTTGTAGGCAGGTGCCATGGATGACTGCAGAACAGCTGCTGGATGGAATCACTCTCTCCCTTGCTTTGCAGTTTGCATCGTCCTTGTGTTTCGTCGTGCATGCCGCACAGGTAGCACGAGTTTTTGAGGGCAACAAGTTGTCAAGTTTGAACATGGACCAGTTGAAGTCTGAACAGAACAGGCAGCTAAAGTAGCTCGCTGAAGGTTTTTTTTCCCCACGTTCTAAAAGCTTGCCGTTGGTAGGCACTACTACTACACTAGAAGCAGAAATAGTACTTGTATATATACTCCATATATATACCTGATACAAACATGTACGAAATTCATGTATGAAAGTATTCTCTTGCACCATGCATGCACAAAGTCTTTTAGGGCCCGGCAAGAGTGTGGGAAACAAAGAGATATACAGCACAGCCGGTCATCGGTGGGTCAGCATCATTCCTTTCGCAATCTGTCTCTGTATAATCTATCTAAAATCTCTTATCTCATGATCCTAAACATGTGGGGTGAATGCGACCCACATGATCCATATTCTCTGGGGCTCCGTTTGGATGTCTATATTGAAGACCTTGGCATTGAATTGCATCTAATGCCAAATCCGCCCAAAATTGGAAATGGCTCACAATGCCAATGCCATTGTTCGGATGGAGATAGAATTTCTCGATGGAATCCTGCTGCTCCACCCATCGCCAACGGCTGCCGCACGGACCCTCTCGCTCCTACTGCTACTCACGTCCGCCGCGAGGAAGGAAGGAGGACGTGAATGGATCTCACCGCAGCCAGAGATGGAAGAGAGGCAACGAGTGGAGCTCTATCCTGCAGTCATGGGGAAGAGGAAGGGCAGCTCGCGACGGCGGCCATGGGGAAGACGAAGAGGAGCTCGCACCACTGGCCACCATGGGGGGAGGAAGAGTATCCCGCGCCACCGACCATGGGGAAGAAGAGGAGGAACCCGTGCTGACGGCCATGGGGAAGAGGAAGGGGTGCTCGAGCCGCCGGCCATGGGGAAGACGAAGAGGAGCTCGAACCACCGGCCATGGGGGGCCTTCGGCCGACCATGGGGAAGAGGAGGAGGAGCCCATGCCGACGGCCCATGGGGAAGAGGAACAAGAGGTCTCCGACGAGGTGGTGGAGGGGCGAGGCGCTGCGGGGGGGGCGACGGCAGGTCATCGGTACTGGTGGCGGCGGCGGTGGTCTGGACTCTCGCGCTCCTCTGTCCTCCAGCAATTCCAGTTCGTTGCTATCCAATACGGAGGGGTATGCCTTGGAATTGAACGGTAGCAGTTTTAGTTATGGTGGGATGCCTTGGTATTGAGGGGTCAATGCCATCACCCAATGCCAATGACATCCAAACAGCCGAATTGGAGAAACTTGATTCCAATTCCAAATTCCACCCCTCAATACCTACATCCAAACGGGGCCTGGGTGTTCTGTTCCTGATCACGTGAATGAGAACACTAGAGACATGCCTGATCACGTGCATGATTACACGACTGTTATGTGTAAGTACATGATCGAAATGAAGAGGGTGTTTTGGCAGGCAGTCCGGCCGGGCAGAAGGAACGTACACTAACGTACACTAGTACTGTAATAAACTGCGTGCCAAAAATTTTATGTAAATTATAAAACAAACAAAACGTCATTACAATATCTTTAGATGTAATAAGTCATAACAAAAAGTGGTAATATTTATTAAAAAAAGTTGAATAAGGCGAGATGCAAAACACGTTTATATGAAATCAAAAAATCGCAATTAACCAACGCCAATGAAACACTTAAATGAGCTGGACTCACTGATGCCGCGCTTAACCAACGCCACGCCAGGCGGCCACCGCCGGCCGACCGGCGGCACCGTCCTCCTCTCGGCGCCTGCCGCCTGCACGAGGGGTCGCCGTCCCACACATGGACATGGACCGGCCAACACAGGCTACGTACTACTAGTGCCATGTCCTCATGTGCACTCGATCGCCGGATTTTGCATGCACGGCTGGTTCAGGGCAACAGACACGTACAGGCACCACTGCAGATACGACAATTAACCGAGCAATGCAAGCCAAATTATCGATGACACGAGCTGCATCTGTGCACCCACCCGTCCTTATCTACTGTTTGTCTTAAAATCACCATGCAAACTCAACTGTGTCACTGTGTCCGGCCGTGTACTCGGGCTGCATGGACCCCAGCTCGGCCGGCCTCCTCTCTCAGGTTTTGCTGGTGTGGCCACTGCTTGACAGGCAGGTGATGGTCCACGCACACAAGTAGATATAGGCCCAGGTTGCTGTGTGTGCGTTTCCGGTCGTATCCATGCAAGTTGCATTAGGTTGTTTATAGGAAATTTAGCTAGAACGAACTGCTAGTATTAGGACTACTTGTAATATATACAAAAAATATTGTTGTTGTTTATGATACCAAGTACACCTATTATACTTATACATCATCTAAATAAAGTTGATTACAAAATACAAGGCCATCATAGTTTTTTTTTTATAACCAAAACTGCGGGGGAGATCCCTACGGTGGCAGCCATTTTCATCTATACCTACTAATGAAGCGTTACTGTGACCATGATATTAGACCACGACACACATTGTTTGGAATTGGAAAACGATACTAAGGACGGAGGGAGTAGTAGATATCAACACTATTTTTCTATGAAGCCTGATATTGGTTAACTTGTCTAGTAGCACGAGAATGCTCCGTAGGAGTATGTCCTTATTTTGGAACACGGAAAAATCTTTTTGCTGAGGGTTTAGGGAGGGAGAGGCTAAGGATGTCGGGCACCCCATATGTTTGGTGAAATCTCTTATCTACATAAGATTTTACCATATGTTTGAATAAATTTTTTAATAATTGCCCCTCCTATAATCTATCACTTAGTGCGTGTTTGGTTCCGCGCCACGCTTCGCCTTTGCCGCGGCTGGTGACCGCCACTAATGATGGCGTGCATTTGGTTGGCAAGCTAAGTTTAGGCAGTCATGCTTGTCGTATGTGGTCGGGCGCGGTTGCTTTCGCCAAAGGTTAGGCGAACGATTCGGCCGCCACCGCCACCGCATAGCAGCCCCTTAGTACTTGGCCCCATCATAGTTATTTCCCGGCTCCACCCCTATTAGATCCTGAAGAAGTAGGTGAAAAGTGAGTTGAAAAGCATTGTGATATTTTTCGTTTGTTTGTGATAAATATTATACTTTCATGGGCTAACTAAATTTGAAAAAGATTATTATCGTAACATAAATCCAAAATGTGTAATTAGTTATTTTATTTACATGCGTTTTATGCTCCGTGCATACATCGTTTGCTACGTTTAGTGATTCAATATGATGGGAATTTCAAGCATCTATTTGATCTAAACACAGCTTTAGAAATTGTGAGAATAAGATCTAAGCAAAGTGGTACTCCTACTCCTCGGCAGATTGGCAGTCATGGCCGCATTTACTCAGGGAACAGTACAGATTGCAGAGTCAGCCGGGTACTGTACGTACATCGACACTGTCTGATCACACTGGTGTGGCTCAGCTACGACGACCACATCCTCAACCTACTACTGTAGTACGGAGTCTCTACACGAAGGTGACTGGAGGAGCAAACGATTGCTACCATGATTTACATGTCAGCTCCAAACATGTCGCAAATCATTGGAATCCAATCTTTGCAAAATCCGATCATCATCACCGTTTCATGGAAGACGGCCTGGAAGGTGCTACTCGCTAGTAGTAGTATACGGTTGTTGGATTGCATGCATTTATTTTCTCCTGCTCAACTCAATGCATATTTTATGATTGTATTTTATCCTCCTCGCATGTTTCGAAGCATTGCATAGAATAGGCAATGCCTGCCCATGCAACGCAAAGGCTCGCACTTGCTGCATGCCGATCAACGACATGCCATGGCATGGCATGGCAACGCATGCCATCCCCATGCAGCCATGCTTGATGAAGAAGGTCAGACAGAGCTGGGTATGGAGGAATCAATGGGGTTGCACCGAAATGTGCATTGCCAAAGATAGACGACGACGGGGGAAGGAGTCCAGCTGATGCACAGCTAACTGCTGCGGGGCGGGCAGGCGCTGAGCAAAACGGCATGGGTCGGTGTCGCGTCGCGCGTGTGCTACTGTGGCCTGTGCTGTGGGGCGCGACACACCAGGACTGTGCAGGCATGCCTCCACATTCCCCCACCCCTGACATGGCAGCCCCATCAGCCATCCCCGATTAAAGCTACCCTCTTCTCTCTGATACTCTATCTCTACTCTGATTCTCTCCTACTAGTAGCAGATGTCAATGACATGAGAGAGATACAGAGATACTGTAGTGAAAATAGCAGGCACACAGGGGCAGAGGCACCTTGAATGCAAAAGTTGCTCGAGTCTTTAGGGCCCTGGACTGCCATGGCTCGGTAGCCATAGATCTTAGCTGCAGTGACCAAGGGACCAAAGGGAACAGCTACCATGCTTTGCCGAGTTTCCCATTGTGCCGTGCTCTATGATCTTTTGCTTTGCACTTTCTTTTTAATTCCTCCTCACATTCCATTTCGCTTTCACCTTCTCCCTTGCTGCATACAAACAAGATTGAAAAGAAAGAAAAGCGAAGGGGCTACTAGATTGTGAGCCATAGATCGTGTTCTGTCCCTTGCATGCAAACAAGATTGCTACTTCTACGCCACTACTAGATTGTGTTCTGTAGTGCCAAGCAAGCACTAAACTCCGGCTTGTTAAACGTTAATGGCTGGTGGCTTTGCATCAAAGATTCCAAAGCTGATTTGATGTCAGTTTCATTCTGCCCACTACCCCGGACAACAGTACAGTACAGTACGCTCATGCATTGCAGATGACAGATGACCTGCTGCACAGTCAAACCATTCAAACATGTCTGTGCTCTGAGCACTGCACTGCCCAATAATAACAGCATTTGATCCTCCTGCACATTTGAAGTAAAAACAAAATACCTTTTCAGATAGAAAATGTCTTCTTTTCATTTTTTTTAATTAAGAGTGACAGTGACCATTGATACTATTCATCGCACTGTCCAGGACCAGGAGGCATGATTCAGGTGAAAACGTGAAAGGTGGTAGAGGAAAAGAAAAAAGCCTAGCTGAGCAAATAATAATAATAATAATAATAATAATAATAATAATAATAATAATAATAATAATAATAATAATAAAATAATTAAATAAGGAAATAAACAATTAAAAGGAAGTACTCGAGTACTAAATGTGTGTTTCAGATATACTCAATTTCTTTTATGTTCCTTTAGAATTGTTAACCCGAATGCCATCTCTGTATATGACTGACTGTGGCTACCACACTACCACAGCCGATCTTCGGCGCCGACTAGCCCACGGCCTGCTTTCGGCCTCCTCCTCCCTCTTCTTCCTCTTCGACGAGCCCGCAACGCCGCGGCGATCCGCGAGATTAGGGTTCCGTGACGGGGGGTTCGGTTTTCGATTTCCTTCCCGTCAGAATGCGCCCGCCGAAGCAAGCCGCTGGCCGCCGACACGGCGATGGCCAGGTTCCGCCGGGCGGCGAGCGAGGCGGCGGGGCGCCGCCGAAATGGGCTGTGGTCGGACCCATTCGCCGGGTACGGTAGGCGCCGAGGGCGTTGAGGTTGTCCATGACGGCGGCGCGGGCGGGCGGTGGCGCGAGAAGACTGGGAAGGAGGGAAGAAGGGGCGCGCTCCCTAGCCGCAGCCCGGCCAAACCTAGGGCGCCCACGGGGGGAGCCGGACCGACGGCGGCGGCGGCGGCGCGGGAGGAAGAAGAAGAGGCGAGGAAGAAGATGACGGAGGAAGGCTCTTTAGGTGGGCCGGCCCTCAGGCTTGCCCTGGGTCGGCGCGGCCGACCAAAGCCGGCTCCCAAAGACGCCCCCAAAAGCACCGGGTCCTTCAATACTATCCGACTCATAGGGAGACTCGACCGTAGTTGGTCCCACCCGCCGCTTAGGAACGACTAGTAGTGTAATTCAATAAGTGCATGTAATTTAATTGTGGGCTCTCTATTTATTTTATGAAAGAATGCTAAGTTCATAATTCTTCAATAGATGAATTAGATATCTTGAGTGTCTTGTTGCAAGCTAAACAACTATGTTTTTTGCTTAAACAATTGTATAATTGCGCTCCATGTTTATGCCATTGTAATTACTAAGAGCAGAGTGTATGAACTGCAAGTGCAAAAATATTAAAATTTAGAAACCGGAATATATATTTATCATGTTAAAAGAGGACGCAGCAAGAGTTGATATAACTTAAATTATATTTTTCAACTAATACGTTTTAAAACCTTTAGAGAGTTGCAATGCAAAGGATCAAAACACATGAGTCTATTATTTATTTTGACTAATTGTATATATTTTTCCATATTTTTCTTACCTACAAAGTTTTTAATTTACGATTAAATAATTTTTGTTGGGCTAAAGCACGAGTTGATGGGCTATTGTAGTTACCGAACGAATTTAGACTCATTAGTGGGCTAAATTGTTTGTACTACGGGTAGTGGGCTGTAATGGACCAAAGGGGAAAAAAAACCAAACCGGCCGTCTGGCTTAAAGGTTTTTTTTTTTTTTTTTTTTTGACAGAAGAGCTAAAAAATTGGACCTCTAACCTGCAGTCAAGCTGTGTAACTCTATGCCTCCATGTAGTGTCTGCTTTAGAAAATTATCAAACTAAACTGTTCCAGATTGATTGACTAAATTCACGGTTGATGTTTTGGCATTTTTATGTGTCGAGAATACGCACAAGCACAAAGAGTAGTACCTCCTTTCTCATCTGTCCTCACACCAACGCCGCGCTGGCCTCGTTTAGATGTCTGATTTTTTGCCAAAAATTTGCTACTTTTTCAACTCTCTCTCCCGTCACATCACATTAAATACACCAAAAGATATATATTCGGAAAGCGGTAAATGTAGGTAAAAAAAAGAACTAATTACACAATTCCGTTGTACATCACAAGACGAATCTTTTGAGCCTAGTTACGTCATGATACGATAATATTTACCACAAACAAACGAAACGTGTTTCGGGGAGTTGGAACAGTTACTTTTGCAAATTTTTACCATCTAAACGTGGCCCAAGAAAGACAGTAGGCCGTCACCGTCGAGCGAGGACGCCACGGACGTTTCTACCTGGTCCACCTTGCCGGACTACCACGTTTCTACCTTTGTCTGTACTGTACTGTAGTAGAGGATTCCGATTACTATACACACCCGTGTCCCCCGCGCGGTGCACCGGAATACTACTGGATACCCCAGCCGACGTCGCGTCGTCGTGTCGTGTCGTGTCCGGCTCCGGCCGTCCCCGCCGCTCTCTCCCAAATTCGCCAGAGGGGCCGATTCTCTTCCGGCCGGCGTCACCGCGCCACCCATCAACCATCATCCATCACGTACGCCGCCCATCTTATCTAGTACGAGTATCTATCTATCCCCCGTCAAATCCCTATCTGTACTGCACCATCAATTTTTGGGGCATAATAACAGCATGTGAAAAGAAGAGGCGAGAGCCAGATGACCACGACAGACGATGACCGGGACGAGACCCTTCGTTCCTCCCTGTTTCTTGCATGCAGATAGAGAGACATGGAGTGACAGGAGGGGTCACAGGTCGCTACTGCTGGTGTGTGTGCACTAGTGGTAGTAGTACTATTGCATCGGTGCTTCGCCATGAACATGGCATCTTGTGAGCTTCCGTGGGCCTTCACATGGCCGTCCGGTTCCGTGTACCACTGTCAACTGGTGCTGACTTCTACTAGTTCTGGGCTCTGCCAGCATCCTGTCACGAGGCCTTCAGTCGGTCACCCCTCACTCACTCATGCATCCACTCGCCGCTACTCCAGCTCTGTATTGCAGCCAGGAGTCAAGAAGAAAGAGACATGGCGTGTTGTGGCAAGCTAAGCTTTGCCTAGCCCTGCCAGTGCTAGAATTTATACATACATGCCAGTGCTAGAATTTATACATACATGGCGATCCACCACCAACGATCCCTCGCTCAGTTGAGGAGCTGAAAGAAAAGGAAGGAACCATACGCAAAGGAAAGGTCCTTGGTTTGCTCGTGATCCTTGATGAAATCTCTACCGGATTCATTCAGAAATCAATTCAGACAGATGGGTCACTCCAAGCCAATCAACCAAACGTTTTTGCAGCATCTTTGGACGATTGCTTAATCCATTGCATTTTAAGTTGTCAAATTTGTAGGAATCACTTATTCATCCCCTCCCTCGCTCTAGGGAAGATCTCGGTTCTTTCGGACACTTCGAAAGAACAAGAGCATAGAAAGATATCAATAAAGGTACTCTATTGGCGCACTCTTACTTAGTTAACATGAAACATAAATATTAGTATATTTCCATTCCATATATATTTTATCTAACTCAATGTCCCCTTAAAAAAGCGTGATATGTACTTACTTTGGGATGCAAGGAGTAGTTTAGAAATATGATTGGCAACCTCTAGGACAACTTTTTAGTATTGACACATGTGCTATATTTGGCTCGAGCTTATAGTGGCCCTGTTTGGATGCCGGGGTTAGAGTTAGATTGGGTTATTTTTTACTCAAATAACCCAAAAGCATCCAAACACATAGGTTAGATTGAGTTATTTTGGCTCTAATCCACCAAAAAGAAGTAACCCCTCGAGAGGGTGATATTTGGGTTACTTTGGTAGAGCCCACCAACCCAAAGACACACTAATTTGGAAAAGTGATTGGAAAAGTGCTTCTAACTCTGTTCTAACCCTGCCATCCAAACTGTCTATGGGTTAGAGTTACATGAAGGTTAGAGTTAGAGTTAGAAAGTAACTCTAACTCTAACCAAGTTAGAGGATCCAAACACGGCCGAGATCACATATCACCTGCTCTTGCCGCGCCATGCATGCAAACGAAAGCGAAGCGTGAGTTGCGCACGGATAGGTAGACGAATACCGAATAAAGAGATTTGAGGCTGATTTTGCTGAATGGTTTTCAGTATGCGTCCAGCCGGACGGTTCGGATAGCGTAGCAACGCCGCGATACGAGCAATGATATCGGGATTGATTAAGATTTTGAATACTGAATCTTCGAGATTCGAAAAACTCCATACGTGGCTTGACCACCGGAAAAAAACAACGCAGATCAGGTGTGATCTCAGCACTTAGGAGAGCGATTACATAAACATGGAAGCCAAGGTCATCAAGACACCCGATAGCAGCAGTAAAAAAAAAAAGCAATGGCAAATGCGAATCTGAATCCAAGCATAAGTAAAGAGGGTGATTCGCATTTGCTTGCATGTACAGAATACGAACAAAGAGTGACTGCATGAAGGTAACTAAAACGATTCTGATGAGTCTTCACAGCTGCAGCGTTCCCAAAAACATTGTTACCGGTTAAGCACTACAAATGTTGTAAGATTAGCCTCCTCACCGCATAATAAGAAAAAAAAAAGCTGTGAGAATAGATAAGGTATATGCATGCAATAGCTGTGTGCTAAACAACACTACACGAACCACATAAGTAGGAGTAATGAACAAAGGTTTAACGAGACTACTACACAATGGACAACTTTTTGCAATTTCATTATATGAAACATTGGATAGAAAAGAATTCTCGAGTCAAGCGGTGAACTTATGTTCAGATTCCAAGCCAACAAAAAACATTGGATTGTCTAATCACAACCATATACAATGATGGGAGTATCCATCCTTCTACCTTTCAAAATTTAAAACCAACTAGCTATCATCCGGTATTGTAAAAACTACAAGATATGGTATTCATGAATGCCGTCATATGATATGATGCGGATAAGTTCACTCAACAAAGCTTAGTATAAATGCTGGCCCCATTTGTCGAGAGAACAGTTTAAGAAATCGATAAAAGGAATCGAGGAATAAATGATCGCTTCTAGTCATAAAGATCCGGATATGAAAATGGACAATTGATGATATAGATCGTGAAACAATTATGGCAAATGATACAATTGTTATTAGACCTGTTTCACATATCTTTAGGCCTAATTGGAAAAGATGAACCTAACTACACACACATACGTAAATACTTCATGTTATTAGTATAGCAAAAAAGGTCGGTCTAACTACATACTGAAAAGACAAAAAGAGTAGCCGAAAAATTTCATCGAAGGTGATCAAGGATCACTTGCCGCGAAGTTGTTGGAATCGACTTCACAAGGTCCGATTTCATGCCGATGGAAGCCGGTATGCCAATTTTCTCGTGACTTCCCTTGACGTGACTCAATCTGCTATCATAAGAGTTGTGCATTTGGTTCCCCATGTAGCCATTGTCTATGATTCCAAGAGGTGTGTAATGATAGGGATATGGGTATGGATAAGCCAAATAAGGACCATTGTAGTAAGGGGCATAGGGTAAACCGTATGAGAGTACATTCCACCATTGACCATGTCCATTGAATCATAATACCAACTGTGCGGGGAGTACATTCTGCCCTTGACTATGTACCCTGAATCATAATGGTGCCTGTTTTGATACCTGCGCTGATCCCTTGGTTCAGCATTTTTAGTTTCCACTTTTATCCCGTTCAAATAATGATACCTATCCTTTAAAACCTTGATTGTAGCTTCTTTGGAATCAAATGTGACAAAGCCAAAACCCCTTGGTTTTCTTGTGAATTTATCAGAAATCACGACAACATCAGTTATCGTGCCAAACCTCTCAAAATAATCTGTGAGATGGTCTTTGGTGACGTCATGCCCAAACCCTCCCACAAAGACCTTCAAATCAAAGATCTCGAATTAGAGGTAGTGCTAGTCTCAGTGCGATCTTGTTTCTTGTTTCTTTTACGCCCTCTTCACATCAACCTATACATCACCAAAGATCAATCAAATGAAAGTCAAAATCACACATACAAATAAGTGTTGTAAAGAAGAAAATTGCTCGGAAAAAAAGAACATAGTAGAATTTGTATAACTTTGGACCGAATGTTTTTGCAAAATGTCACAAAGACACAAGCTTATATCATTAGATAAATGAAAACAACCGATTGAACAAACCGACCAACAAAATATTAAATAGATCAACATAAGTTCGCAGACCTGATAGGCATAGGAGTTAAATATCAAAAGGAAGAACATGTCTATAGGGAGTAGGGACAAATATCTCTGACCACACTTCCTACAAAATACACGAAACCATCAAGAACTATCGATTTTTTATATTTGAAAATCTTGCTTCTTAAGTTCTTATGGGTTGAAAACATGTGCCACCTCGCACATTCTCACCACACATATACAAGCAACCAAATTATAAAGTTCTGAACCGCGGATAAGCTGCAGGCTGTGCACCTCCACCCTACAGATAGCACATGGACAATGGAGAATCTGAACTTATGATTATAAACCACGAAAACCAAAACAATGGGTGTGCCATATAGAAGGATTTGAAATACAGTTGCTCAGCTTGCATTGGGGCAATCAAGCAAGAATTATTGGTAGTGGTTTTAGCGTAAGGATGCAATGCTCATTCAACTTGCATCTTCTCTTATGAGGCTCGCTATGAATTTGAAGTGTGTCAAAGTTATCTAGACAGGGCTTCAATTTTTCAACGAGAATTGTACATGCACTCGTCTTTTTCTCTAAGCACCTCAATTTTTCATAACAATGAGTGAAAGCTTCAATTTTTCAAAGATGAATTTTACATACTACATAGATAAACTCAAATCTTGTTTTTTTTTATGAACCTCAATTTGAAATAGTAGAGGAACAACAATCGATCCACGAGGCTAGGCAAATCATACCACGCCACAATTGCCATAAGCAAAGTTTTTCGATTGATCACGCACCGACTTAATCCCATAAGCTCAACGCACAAAACACGATATCAACTACTACAAATTAAAAGTTGCGACTTCTTAGTACGGTAAGAACATCCAAACACCGCCGCCGCGGCCGCAAGGCGGGTTAATTTTAAACGCCGGCGATAAATAAATTATAATAACGATGGAGAGAGAAAAAGCTCACCCCTCGCAATGAAAAGGCGCCGTGCATGTCGCGCCCCTTGGAGTCCAACGCCCGAGCACCGCCTCCCGCCCTCGAACTCGACGGCCGGCCGCGGCCAAAGCCGTCCGGATCACGCCATCACCGCTTCCACCACGCGCCCGTAGCGGGCGGTGGCCCCGACCATGTCCGCAGCGGAGCCCCACGCCGGGATCCCGCCAATGAAGAGCTTCCGCGGCTCGTGCTTTTTGTCTCCATCCCGACGGCCGGCGCGAGCGCAGAGGCGCTTTGTGCGAGACGGCGAGGAGTGGGGGAAGGGGAGGCAGCGGTTGGGGAAGGGAGCGCCGCGTTCGGTTCGAAAGAGCGGCGCTGCTGGCGAAAGAGGCGGAGAAACTAAACGGAAACGCCGCTGGCGCTAGGGTTGTTTGGGTTGGTTGGGTTTGGGCCGGGAGATTTAAAAGCCGGGTGAAGAGGTGGACGCGGCCCGTGTTGGGTCGGGACTCGCCGCTTCCCGGGCGCAGGGTCGACGCGGTAACGTTCGAATTCGATGGACTCGGTCCGGTCTTTGAGACGGACTCCGCGAGGCCGGCGAAGGCGGGCCTTTCCTTGGGGAGTCAAGAGTCCATGAACGCGACGATGACGAGCTTTTGCCGTGTGCAGCGGCGGCGCGACTCTTGTGTCGAGACGGTCAAGTACAGAGGGTCTACTACTCTTTTAGAGCGTCCACAATGGGGTAATAACTAATAAGAGGGTAGTAAGCACATGCTATGGGTAAAATATAGTGTGGAAGTAGAAAGAAGAGGTGGTAGTAACTATTGCTGGTAGTAGTGTTGCTACTAGGGAACAAGCAATAAAAAATTCTATCTCCCCACGTTTGTCCTGACACCAAAAGATTGAGCCAATAAGGTGTTGTTCTTTTTCGTGGGTCATACCTTGCTCCCGGGTGGACATTGTGAGACAAAAGGGGTTTACTAGTTCTGCCTTGTTCTTCGCCCACACTCCTACCTTGCTCCCGGGTGTCCATTGTTGTTGCTTATTACAAGGCTACTTGCAAGATGCCCAAGCACGCATAAGCACTGGTACAAGGGGGTGCTTAGAAAATGGGTTTAACTATAAAATAGAGTATTTAGAATCATTGTACCAGGGCGTCAAGAATACATAGTAAAATGCGTAGGTTCGCTCCCTGATTCTTAAATGTGTTAAAAACGAATTATATTAAAACTTAACACGGATCGAATCTCTCCAAACGCGAGGGTCGGGTCGCCTTGCCCCTCCGCATGGGGCTTCCAAATGCTGTTATAAGTTGGCCTGTGCCAAGTTTCCTTTTTGCGGGGTTCTAGCCCGCGAAAGCTTCGGGAAAACCCCGTGGATATATAAGAGTTTTCAAATGAAGCCTTAGTGTTTTCCCTATTGGTTTTCAGCGATACAAGCAATAATGCTCTAGACAAACATACTCTAGTTTTTCTTTCCTTGGTCCCGCCTTTTTTATATTAAGTACTCCTCCGTCCCCGGAATGAAGGACGTTTGAGCATTTAACAAGACAAAGAAGCAATCTTTGAATGGTGAACGTAGGTGTGTCGGAGTTCCTTCCACGAAAAACGTAGACATTTACTCTCCTGCCTGCGCCGAACGCCATTCATTCTAGGACAGAGGAGTTGATTAGAGTTTGTTACATCCTAAACTAGCCGCAATAGCCTCAAGATTACCTAGACCGGTGACCCAAAACACACGTGGTTGTAATTTACACAGAAACACAATTAGTTAAACACCAAAGCCATAGTGCAATTATTATGCCAAATCTGTCGATAAATTAAACCTACAAGATTGAGTGTGACAAAACCATTCCAAAGCATACGTAAAGCCATAAAAAGAACATCGACGATTGAATTGGTATAGCATAGGACGACGTGGATTCAGCAACTCCACACATCAAACAAGGCCCAAGTTGCAGTCTTGCAGGAGAATGGGGTCGTGGAGAAAAAGGAAACGATGTGGTTGGCCGGGTCGCGACCTCGCCGTGCGGCAGCGAGAGAGCCCCGGCAGGTGCGAATGGGATCGGACGACATGGAGTCATGGGCGAGGACGACAAGAACGGGCCGGGGCAGGGGCCCAGGCGGTCTCTGTGCGCCACGCCCATGCGAGAGGCTCCTTCCCGGCGGTCGCTCGATCGGTGTCCCCCGTCGACACAGTCACACAAACAAACGGATCGGTGCGGGTCCCCGTCCCCCACGAATCGTTAGGAGTATGTGGCTCACGTTCCCTGGGTCGCAAAAGGACGGCAAAGGGCCAGCTTTTCCGCCTGTTCACTTCACACGCACATCCGGCACATGACACACAATGACACAAACACAATTACACGACACGACGCTGGTTCCCCTTCATGCGTCGTTGGCCCGCACAGTGAAAAACGATGGCGCCTGCGGCGATGGCGATCGATGATGATTCCTCGAGATAAGAAAAATACGATGACATCGTTGTGATGTCAGTTTTACGGTGAAGATCACCGCATCACGGTGACCCTTTCCGTGCAAGTGCCGAGCCGGATCAGTATAAAATATTTTTTTCCCTTCACTTTAATTCACATCAAGCTACATGTCATGTAGCACTTGATTATGCCATTTACACGTCAACACGCTGTAGTATGTAGTAGTAGTGCTCAGATAGCTGCATGCACCGTACTAGCCTCAGTGTGCCTATGTTTCCAGTTCACCATAGCATGCGAGCGTCCGTCACAACGTCCGTCCGTGCCAAAACTTCACCTGTGCGCCCGATCGACGAACACGAGAGTTCGTTCGTTCCTCCCTCCCTCTCCTAGCAGCCAGCCCGCCTACGTCATGAGCGACGCAAGCCCCAGCATGGGCGCGGGCGCGACGGCTCCGGCGACGGCCTGCTGCTGCTGCGGCGGCCGGGCGTAGGCGTAGGCGTACGCGAGTCGGCGCAGCGCGATGAGCCTGCGTGCCTCGCGGACGACGCGGCGGGCGAGCGCGGCGGCCTCGGCGCGGAGCCGCGCGTTCTGGCAGCGCACGGCGAGGTCGTGGCGCGCCAGCAACTGCAGCCTGGCCTCCAGCTCCTGCCTCTCGGCGCGGAGCCGCGCCGCCGCCTCACGGAGCTCCTCCAGACGCTGCTGCTTCCGCGCGCGCGACCGCTGCGCCGACAGCCGGTTCGACACCTTGCGACGCTGACGACGGAGCCGTTCCTCCTCCTCCGGGTCCGGGTCTGGATCGGCGACGTCGTCCGCGTCGTGTCTCGCCGCCTCGGCGGCTGCTTCCTCCGCTGCGGCGGCGGCCGGCCTCGACGCCATCACCTGCTCCAGGCTAGGGCATGACTCGGGCCCCCACGGCGTGAACCCGCACGTGATAATGTCCATGGTGCCGCAGCTGGACGACGCAAAGTCAAGGACTTCCTGCACAGACAACATCTCCTTCTCCCGCACACAGTTGCAGTACTACGTGTCTAGGACAGCAAGGACTACGTAGCCGCAATTCCAGAAAACTAGATGAGGCGAGTAGAGAATCGGGGAAAAGGGAGGAACGATGAGGAAATGCCCGGTATTTATAGCGGAAAAACCGAGACCCCGAGGGAGGTGGTAGGCCCCGTCACGCCGTGGCTCAATGGCCCCACCGTTACGTGGGGTGTCTTCCTTCCCCGTTGCCGGGTAGCTGTTGGACCTCCTTTTTCCACAGAACAAGCTTTACTCGTGGCAACAAAAGATTCAGCCACCCGCTAGTATATTCGCGTGTGCTTATCCGCCCCGCTACAAGTACGCACTCTGATCCATCCGATCCGACGGCAGAAGATGGTTTGGGCGTCACAAACCGACGGCGGACGATATGGTGGTCGTCGATCGAGGAACGTACGACGCCGGTGCGGTCGGGCACGCCGTGCTTTTCGTTCTCGATCGTGTGTGCCCGTTAAGGTTTGGTGGTGGTGGTGGTGCGACGTGAGAGGGACCCCACGAACGAACGCCCCCGGGGCGCGCGGTGTAGCTTAGCCTCGAAGGAACGGTCGTCTGCGACGACGCGTGCACACGTGCCGCCGGCCGGCTCTCCCGTCCCGTCCCGGCGCCGCGGCGCGGCGCGCATTCCGAGCATGCACCATCGGCCATGTCCTGGAGCTAGCAGTGTAGACTGTGGACTGGGGCCGCGAGGTCGCCCGCGTGGCGGCTCGCCGGAAGCTCGCGGCGCCCGGGCGCGCCACCTCGGCGCGCGCGGCACAGTGAGGTGCTGTGCACAGGCGGATCGTGGCCGCGTTCGTCGTCGTTCGTCTGCGATGGATCATGTGCTGCTGCAGTGCTGCGAATCAATTGCGAGGCCGCGGAGGGGCACACGTACGTGAAACGAGGTTCGAAGCATCGAGCAACGACTTGACATCGTCCTTGCATTAACAATGGCGGCGGCGATCATCTTCAACACGTGCTGCGAAATAATTAGATTCATCGACCTGATAATTGAGATTCACTAGTATAGATTCATGATTCACTAGCCTCTGTCTGTACGTATTGCTGTCACAGCGAGTAGTCAGGACGTACGACTATGGATCAGGCAGCTGCAATTGGGTTGGAACAACGTCGTCGTCTCATGAGCAGCCGGCTAACGACGAAAACCTAAAGCAAGTGACTGCGACGTACGGGGATCGAGCTTCACGAGTATCTTCTAGCCGGCCTGTGCACATGGAACAGTATCCATTCTTATCGGATCCGTCACGAAACTTAGGCGCAAGCTTTTTCGGCACGCTTCGTGATGCCTTGCTATGCATCGACGCTTATCACTTTTTTTTCTTTGCCTAGCTTGCTGCAAGAAAATTAGGCGCAAGTGTTTGCACATATACACGTCTGCCGCTCGATGAAAGGAATGCACGCAGTACATGTGTGAAGTGCAATTTTTTTGCGACGGATGCATCGAGCACACGACGTATATGCACAGCGGTGCGTTTGCTTTAAGAAAGGTTCCGTAAGTTTGAAAGATACCTACCAGCGTTCGCCTTTCATCCATCTTTTTATCCTCACCGCGTTCACACATGCATCTCAATATAGGAACTAGGCCACAGTAGACATGTAGCTAATTTGTATTATGAGTTTCGTTATTTATTTTTACTCCAAATTTAACCACTCATTTTATTCAAATTTATGCAAACATAGTCAAATCGAAGTCATTCTTGAATAACTTTTACTAATAAAGTAGGCCACGATAAAAGAATAATAGTTTATACAATTTTTTCAATGAGACGAGCAGTCAAATTTGGTGTAAAAAAAATGAAACGACTTACATATATAATTCGGGATGGATGAAGTATATGACACTCTCTCTTCCCCTGACTTGTTAATGTAAGAGACACGTATACTTGCATGGGCATGTTACATGCAAAAATGGGGATAAAACTTTAATGTGAAAAGATCCCAGGACTTTTCATGGACCTTTTGTGTACAAAATGTCCTTTGTTGTTTTAGCTTTGTGAAGAACAGTATATACTTGTATCCAAGTAGATTTTAAATTCCCGGCTAATGACATTAACTTCTAGCCACCCCGAAAATTATAAAAACACGCTTGACTTTTTTAATCTCAAGTATGACCACTTGCCTTATTCAAAATATTTGGGCAAATATTGTCAAATTTAAGTTATTCTTGAAGATTTGAAATTTTCCACTTTACCACTTGACCACTTATCATGTTTCATGTTCTGGAGACATACTTCTTGCTCTCTCTGTTGAATTATTGTTTTGTTTCTAGCTTACTCGGCATTCTAGCTGTCTCTTATCTTCTGTCATCTCGGTAAGGCTACAAACATCTGTATTTCTGTTATGATATCCTCGGTTGGAAAAAAATTTGGCATGTCACTCTAGTTTCATATATTACACGTGCTTTTCGGCCATGAGAGGTTCAAGTGTTGATTTAGAGACACCTATATAACTAATTTCTCCCTTTCACTAGATTCCAACGAACTTCCAATTAAGGTCCAAAGAAAGATAAGCGTTGTGCCTTTGCCAATCTACTAGTACTGTAGCTTTTTCTCCAAAAAAGGTGATGTAGCCTATTATAAATTAGGTTACCAATGGAACGCAAGCTAAAAAGAGCGGTAAAGGAGGAAATCTGGATTTCTCTGCCTCCAAAAAAACTTCCTCCATTGATGATCTGTTGTGGTGGTGGTGGTGCCAACAACGATTTTCCCGCGAGCAGTTTTTAAGAGAACATCCATGTGATAAGACATACTGCCCGCATTACATTATGACATAGTATACACAAATACTAGAAATTAAAGCATTTGTGCATGCATGTACTCCTACTACCACCCCAGCTGCTGTAAGGATCACAGCGTGCCTCATATATATATACAAATAAAGGGTTGTTACAAGGGCATGCGTACACACGCTAGTGCTATTGTACTATACTAGAACCGACCATGCACCACGCCAGCAACAGTAGCTACGTACTTAGTACGTCGATCGTGTATGTGATTCGTGGGTCCCATGAAGATGTGAGTAGCTACTCCGAGTTAGTACACAAACAAAAGAAAATTGTGCTGCTGTCTAGCTTTTTTGCTAGAGATCAAATAAACAAGGCATTCGTCTTTCCATCCAACGAAACGAAATGCAAAACCCCATTTTGCTTTCAATTGCAAACCTTTAATTAATTTCACCTGATTTGTCGACGAAGAAATCTAAAAAGAGAAAAGATCTGTCGGCCAAATCTTCGGGCCCTCGTCAACCTGAGAAAGTATCCGGTCGTTTCTTTGTCGCACAATCGTTTTTTACTTAGTACACCGTTCTAAGCTCCACTGTTGTAGCCGGTGTCTTGTGTTAGTGTTTCGCCTAGTTGTCCTTCCTGGCAGCTCGCCATGAGGACGTCCAGGATGTAATCGAACTTTCCCACTTCTCTTAATGCAATACGAGCACGAGCCCGGTTTCGGGAAAAAAAAATCTGTCGACCAAGAAAAGCAAGGCATAGCCACTAAACCAACGGGTGGTCTTTGTGTCCAAGCTACTACTCCTACTCCTCTAGCGTGTACAGGTGTCTTAATGTGGAGCACTAGTCGCAACCGGTCTCGCGTTTCGCTTTCCTCGTCGAGTCGAAGCTCGCCACCTGGGCCGTGAGTACATCAGCATGCAGGGACAGAAAGGGGTCGGTCAAGCACTGGCTGGAAACAATATGTAGTGAAATAATAGAGCTAGAGACAGCAGCATCTGAAAAGAAGTGATAATGAAGGAATACTACAAAAGCGCGCGTAACTCTTACAAAAGATGCAAATTATGCGATTTGAGCGGTAGTTGCTTTTCGAATTTTTAAGCTGATGAAGCTGCTGGTCAGCACGGCTGTCAGCTTGATTCGATCGATAGAAAAAAAATCACTTGTGGAATGAAAACTTGTTCTTTTTTTTCTCTCTCTAAGAGCATCCATGATTAATTAATTGAAGGAAATTATATCGCTAAAGTAGTTAGTACTCTATAGAACAAAATGGTTTGTGACGACGACATTTTTGGATCTTTACTGACAGTTTGGTGAACTGTGTTAGTGTGAAAGTCAAGTGAAATAATGGTGGCATTTTGCTAACATCAGCTTAAAACTCGCTAGTGTAAATCGATTTACTTGACGATTGGCTTAACACGTTTTACTGGTGGTAGAGTTAAGCCAATCACAAAAAATTACCGTCAACGTGACAATTCCTCTTTTCACTAGTGTGGTGTACGTCGTGTGTAGAATAAGTTGCCGTATCCTGGATCAGGGGCGAAGCTAGAGCAAAATAGTGGGAGTGCCTTGCTTTTGTAGATATAAAATTTAATTTAAAACAATGGTAAAAATCTATTCCTAAAAATAATTTTTCAATTTTTTGTGAGTGTCTGGGCACCCACAGCCAACAACGTGGCTACGCCCCTGTCCTGTATAATGTGCTAAACGCTGTTCAGTTGCTAATTAGGTTAAGCGCCGGTCCTACACGGAATGCAGTTTATATATACTAACTTAACCCCGGCACCCCTCACACATTGCGTGCAGTAGGCCTATCGAAATAAATGTTAGTCACTACTAACTTTGTTTCCAAATTATACTCCCTCTATCAGAAAAAAAAAAAAAAAATGCAACTATATATGGACTGGTGTCGATCAAATTAGGTAAATTTTGACCAAGATTAGGTAAGTTTTGACCAAGATTATATGAATAATATTAGCACTCATTTATTATGTAAATATATCTCATTACTAATCTAGTGGTACTTGTTTTGTATAAAAATGTTAATATTTTTTATACAAATCTGGTCAGAGTTTGATTTATTTGACTTCTCGATGAGCGAAAATTATATGTTTTTATGGGTGGAAGGAGTAAGATGTTTGACTTTTTGACCACTCGTTTTATTTAATATTTTGTGCAAAACCTCACATCTTTTGTTATGGCTTGCTTTATTAATGAAAAAAATTATAAGGATGACTTGTTTTTTTAATTTTTTTTGAATATGATGAGTGGTCAAACTTTGGAGTAAAAAACTCAAACGTCTTATAATTTGGATCGGAGGAATACTATTCCAGTATATATTCCATTGACAGAGTGCTTGTAATTCACACAAACCAGCAAACAAAAGCCGCCAGTGCTTAGTAAAGGGCTTCTAAATCAACATTCGTGGCCATTTTTTACATGGCATTCATCTTATCCGCTCAAAAAAATAAAAATCCACGGCATTTCGGGGTGCACAACACATAAAGCGTTGACACTGCCACTAATCAGCAGTCATCACCGGCCTCCCGGAAGTACTATAAACCACTCTTTAATCAATCACCGGATAAGAACTCCGGTGATAGTTTAGTGGATGGAGCAAAGCGGTTTAGTGGACGACGGACGGAGCATGGACGATGGGAACTCACACATGGGGTGTTCGGTGTTCCCTCAGCAACAAATCAAAGGGAGCTTTGGACCAGGATCAGAAAAAGGCCGCTTTTTTCCTCCTTTGTTTTTTTTTACATGTAGCGTCTGGATAGGCAGGCCAAAGGTTTGATTGGAACCATCGGCAAAAGCAAAGATTTCAGCGCGGATCTCCCCGTGGCAGTGCCACCTCTCCTTTTCCTGGCCCCCAGCTGCCCTGCCCAGCCCAGCCGCGACGATCGCCGTGCGAGATAAGGAAGCACAAGCCGCGGCAGTGGCCGCGACGTACGCGCGCGAGACAGAGAGAGAGGGAGAAAGGCCAGCCAGCGCGAGGTTGCGGGCAGGCATGGGTGGCGATTGAGCATTGGTCGCGGAGCGGCGGTTGCGGCGCCGGGAGTCTTCCTGTGCTCGTTGCGGGGTGAGGTGAGCAGGTCGCGGCCGGCGGCCAAGCGGATCACGGCAGGTATAATTGTGGGATCCCGCGCGCGGCCGGCGTCGTCACCGCACCGCCGGGCGGGTGGCGCTGGGGTGAGTGTGACAACGGAAGCTGCGCGGATACAACTACAAGTAGATAGGGAGGGAGCTCGACCGCGGCAGTGGCGCGGCGTACGTGCTTGCTTTAATTTGGCCCTCGGTCACCGGCGGCGACGACGTGTGTCTGCATTGCACCCGTGTCATTGGGCCTGACGCTCGTTGGAACGAAGGTCTCAGAGGCTAGCTACTACAGCCGCTACTGGTGCCAGTGCCACCACTACTGGAGCGGAACAGAGATTGGAGGATCATCGAGCGAACGAGCGACCTGTGGCCCAAAACACTATGGTAGTGATGGACAAAAGGAAGGATGTCACGGACAATACAAATTTTAAATAGAGTTTGTATCGTACGCTGATCGTGAAGAAAAGATTTGGTGATTTTGTTGTTTTTATTATAGTGGTAGTCTGGAAGAACACGCTACTTAGCCGGGCAAGTATATTTTATCAAATTTAAATGTTGACTAATTTCTTCACACCTCTCATTTTTGGGCTATTGCCTCTATTCCAAAATATAACAAGTTTTAGAAATCTGACTTATGATATATATTATATCTAGACATCTTATACATTTATAGCTGGTGAATTACTACTTTCGAAATCTTGCCATTTTATCCTATAGTCTGAAGTTTACCAAAGTTTTTGAGTATAACATTATATAGATTCTTAAAATGAAAATTGTTATTTTTGGTTGACCAGTTTTTTAGGGCTTTATTTGGAGACTTACAGATTTAAAAGAAAATTCAATCCACTCCCACCCAAATATGAGAGATTCTAGAGTAGATAATGAAAATATATAACACACATTTTCTAAGGGTTCATCTGGGACAGAGGAATATCGATCACAAGAATCATATATAAATTTTACGGGAATCCATTTAATTTTATAAAATAAATCTCGAGAACAAAGAAGAAATTCCACGTTGAGCCAAAGGATGTTGGGTTCGGTTGGTTACCCCAGCCAGCCCTGGACACTCTAGAGGCACCCTCCTCGTGTCCCCGAGTTCAATCCCAAGAGAGCGAATTTTCAAGCCGAGGCTTTAATAAAAAAACCAAAAATATAAGGGTGGGGGTTTCCTTCCCTGACTTCAGTCAAAAAAGAAATTCCACGTTGAAATAGGACATTAGATCCCATAATCCAGTTGAACCTAGATGATAGGAGATAGTAGATTCTGAGTCAAGTCCATCCAAATAGTGGCTTTAGAAAGTAGACGCGGTTGGCCAATATGTAGCAAGCCCCCAAATAATGAGGTTGCTTCTCTTATGGCGACCCCGAGGAGGATCATACAACTAGTCTAGATAAAATCCTACTTAGTTAGAAGAAAGACTAAGGGGGTGTTTGATTGGGGATGACTACCTATTTTAGTTATTTTTAGACACCTAAACTTCAAACATGGGTGACTAAAATTTAAAAGTTAGGGGTTCCCTAATTTGTGACTAAAATACTTTCTCTTTCTTTGATCACATGATTGGCGCTCTCTCTCTCCTGCCTCTCTCTTTCTTTGGTGCCCTTTTAGTCATTCTATCCAAAGGAGAGGTGACTAAAGTTTTACTCAAGTGACTATAAGTTGGTGACTAACAATCCAAACATGCTTAGCGCACTACTCCCTCCGTCCCAAAATAAACGACGATATGGGAAGCGTGCGGGTCAAACTTTATTAACTTTTACTAAATTTGTAGAAAATACGTGCAACATTTAAATCTTCAAATAAATTTGTTAAAAACTAGACTTAAAAAAAATCTTTCCAATGATACTAATTACTTAACATAAATATTTATATATTTTAATATATAATTACCGGCATTTTAAAAATGTTGGCTTCCGGAAAGCGAGAAGGTCTTTTTATTTTTAGGACGGAGGGAGTATGTGTCTAGTCTCGTACATTCAATAATAAATCTCACTCACAGCATGCATTGTCATGCTTTTTTATTAACTAGTTGAATTCCCGGCGTTCGTTCTTTGAATGATGATGTTATAAAAAGAACTCTATATGAAGCACAAAAAAATCGGCAAAGGACCCATTGGAACGTGTGAATGTAAAAAAAAAATACATAAATGTCAGAAAGGGTGTTTCAATGAACAATATACAACTTGTAAAGATGATGGTGACTCGGGCACCCTAGACTGTCCATGGTGTGTTCGGTGCTCAAACCCCTTGGAGACATTCTATCGAATAGGTGTTGGGTATGCTCAACTGGCCTGACCGAGCACCTTGGCTCCAGCGTTCCTACCACGGCCATGGTGAAGCGTTCAGAGTTTCTATAAAATTTATCATGATGTACATATGAATGATGAATGCAAAGACCACAACGATACGTGTTAGCAATTTGACAATGCATAATGCTCATTCACCAGCATTCGTTGTGCCTCCTCCAGCTAGCTGCCGGCCCTGTACGTCGTGCCGCACCCAATCCGCCGAACGGCAGCTCCGCTCCTCCTCCGCTTGGCAGCTCTGCTTGTCATCTGATTTAACGAAATCCGGTGACTCGCGCACCACGACGTTCATCTCCACAGCACGCATGGCTGCAGCGAATCGGTGGCACCCAAGCTCGGGCACCACCACGGCCATCTCCACCGAGGCGGAGCACGAGGGGCCGCTGGCAAGATGGGTGGGAGAAGCAGCAGCAGCGCGGCAGGGGATCCACGGCCGCTGTGACGGGCTTCGTGGCTCATTTAGGTGCCGGTGGCACCGCGGCGGCTTCGAGTGGGGGCGTCGGCGGCCGTTCGCGAACACGCCGGGGCGTGCTGAAGCCGGGGCCGGCGATGCACGCGCAGATGGCGGCGGCGGCCGTTCGCGAACACGCCGGGGCGTGCTGAAGCCGTGGCCGACGATGCACGCGCGGATGGCGGCGCCTTGACGGCTGTCAGAGCAAGATGAGCACCATGGACAGGCATCTCTGCGCGGCCTCCATGGCCACCGGCCGCATCCACCACTTCCGCCGCCGTGCGCCGCATCAGCATGTCCCGCGCGCCGCGCGCGGCACTCGCGTCGTCGTCGGGTCGCCGCCTCCTGTCACTCGCTCGGTCACGGCGCCCGGATGGGACACACCGCCGCCCGAACTCGCGGACCTCGCGCGCCCGCCGAGGAGGAAGCCATCGAGGAGACCCTCGCCACCGCCGCGGCCGAGGAGGAGGCCGAGCCAGCGCCGCCGACGGCCGAGCCGAAGGAAGAGCTGTTCTGGGGCATGCTCTCCAGCGTAATCTTCACCGACAAGCCAGAGCTGCTCCACGTCCTCGCCACAGGAGCGCATGCAACCACGCCGCGGCCGCCGGCGCAAGGCACACCGCGCGCGGGGCACGGGACGGCGAGGCGGGGGAGCGGGGCGGATACGCCCGCAGCCCGCTGCCGCTCTTGCGTCTGCACTCTGCACGCCCGTGGAGCTCCCTAATGGGCGGCGGTGCTTTATGGCGGCGGAGAGGCGAGGAGGGGGGTGGGGGAGGCGAGGGGCGCGTCGGTTGGATTGGTACGATGCGGCGTGGGCGCGAGGTAGGCGAAAGAGGCCGCGGGCGCGCGTGGGGGCAGGAGCGAATAGTAACTGAAGATGCTGAGACCTCTGCATGTGCGAGGGAGAAGTCCCCTAGTGGCCTCCTTCTATATATAGGGGTTATAGATTTTGCAACTCATAACGCTGGTGATTTCTTCTGCTCCATTGAGGATGCCCTTGCTATACTCCTAACCTCGGAAAAGGAAAACATATAGCAATTCACACAAGGTATGCCGAAACCGGAAGCTAAGGTACAAATGTTGTAGTGTTCACCCGTTCATGGTGTCTTCGGCACACAGCTCCAGTGGACATGTCAATGTTGATGCTGGAGGCCTAAAGTTTTTCCTTATCAGAACAAGGCCCATTGACATTTTAAAGGGCCATTTCCAAGCACACTTCCTAATCAGAACAAGGCCTCATTTATTTATGGAGGCCCATTTCTAAGCATATGGAAGGCCTGGAATTGAGCCTGGCCCGAGGCTGCTTTTTGCCTTGGCCCTCTTACCAAAAACCTCCGAATCTATTTGGCCCATCCCCGCAGCTGTATAGTTGTATAGTGGACCCAGGAAGAATAGCAGACGTGGTAGCCGGGTAAATATACACAGTGAAACAGAAACATGTTCAATTAAGCAAGCTATATACAACTGCCATTCAAAACTCAAACTGATGTCCCAAGATGGATGAGCTCAGATCGAATAAATTATCAACACAGTCATGCCACAATTTGTACATTGCCAGATCATATCATAAACATAAACATGACAGTATCTACTGCCACCAGATCGTGAAATTCCAATCAATAAGAGAAAATAATCTGAATATAAGCAAATTAAAGGCACCAAGAAACCTGGATATAAGCTCAAGTAAGCGATACTATCATACTAACTGATTACTGCCCATCTAAACCAAGGATACCCTGTAAACAGATCACGGAGCAAAACAGCCAAACCGAATGGCATCTAAGATGGAGGAACGAGTTCCAACAAATTACACCATCTCTGGAATACACATGTTGAGCAAGTCAGCATCAGAGTCACCAAGTCACCAGAGCCTAGATTGGTATATCTAACTATATAAATGATACTAAGGTGGGACTTAGGTGACTAGGATTTATGAATGTTACAAAATCAAGTCAAAACAAGCAAAGAAGAAAAACAGAGATGAATGCAATTTTGTATGTCAAGGATTTAAGTTCAAAAGTCAAGATCAAGATAATAAGATACCATTTCATCAACAAAACACAATATGGATCCTGTAGCGAGTAACTAGCTCAAATCATAGAAAAGAAAGTTGAAATCTTACATAATTCATTAATCGCTTGAGAACACAAGCTCTGCTTTACATCTTCATGGACACAAGATGCAAAAGCACAGAATTTAGGGGATCAACTCGGCCCCCACAATATTAGTAATGCTATACTGGTAAAAGAAGCTTCAATGACAACAGGCATCTAAATGCCAATTAATCCCATAAATATGGTTGCCAACAGGTAGTACTACAGATCAACAACTCTCTTACTACAACCGTGGAGACCAATCTCACATAACAGAATCTTTCAGCACAATTTATCTTCTTTCCACTCTTTTTGGATTTACAGTTTCAGTATGATTCCTACAGTTTTATACAAACAATGTGCTGGATGAGGAAAGCCAAACAAGCACACTCTCAAGCTGTCACCAAGAGCCTAGTCCCATTCAACACATGCAAGCACAATGTAATGCAGATCGTGGCGATAACCATCGACTTATCGCTCATATACCTCACGACACGCAGCCCACTGTCAACGACGTTGTCACCGCCCTTCCTTGCCCCATCCTGCAGCTTCCAAAGAACAAACTCCAGAAATGACCTCACAGTCTCAAATGTGACCCTCCCTGTAACATCAAGCACAAACTTCCTGTTGCTAGGAACTGCCAACGTGCTTGACACCGTCTCCACCCACCCTTCCCCAACTCCATTGCCACTGCCACTACCACTACCACTACCACTTGCATCAAATTTGCCATTAGTATTGTACAGGGCATGGTGAGTGGTCTTCACCAAAGTCTCAACCGCACCATTGCACACTGAAACAAGCAATTCCTTGACCTTGGCATCATGTTTGGGATTGGTGAGCCCTTCGAAGAGCTGCTCGTAGGTGTTGATATGGATGGTCTTGTCAATGAACTCCCTCACAGCGGTGCCCACGAAGACCTCAACCCAGTTGCTTATCGCCTTCCGGCACTTTCCAGTCGCAACCACGTTGACCCACATCGTCGGGGAGGAGGCCACCCCCTGAGGTGAAGGAGCGGAGTAAAAGGCGAGCACGAGATGGCGGGCGAAGCTCCCGGCAACCGCGGCCGCGAGGCGCTCGCCTGAGTCGGAGAAGAGCTTGTCTACGAGACGATCGGAGAGGGCCACGGTACCGCCGGATCCGGGCCCGGAGCCAGAGGAGCCCGCGCCGCGAAGCATCCCGGAGGTCAACGCCTCGGATAGGGTGGAGACGGTGACGGAGACCTCAGGGGACGCGGCGAGCTTGGCCAGCTGCTTGACGCTACGGGGGACCTCGTCCGCGTCGGACCGGACGAAGTCGGCGAGATCGGAGGCCACCAGGGCCGCGGCATCGGCGGACGACGCGGCGGCGTCGGCGAAGGCCGCGATGGCGGCGGCGAGGCGCACGAGGCGGCGCCGGCGCTCCGCGACGGCCGGGTGGTGGTAGATCTTGTACGCGCCGACGGCAGCCGCCGCGCCGGCCGCGGCGAGGAGGATCCAGCGGCGGCGACGGCGGGAGAAGGCGACGAGGCGGTCCATCCGCGGTCGTCCCGGTCGCCGGGGGATAGGGTTAGTTGGGGGGACGGCCGCGTGGAACGGTACGGCGGTGAGCCGGTAACGGTGAGCGTTGCGTGCCGGGTTGTTGCGGGAGCGCGAGGCCGCTGACTGCGCAGATAATGGTGCGTGTCAGGGCCCGCGGTGGTTGTGCTCGCCCGGTGTGAACTGTGAAAGCCGTGTCGGATAAGTCCAGGACTCCAATGAACGGGTTTCCACGTAGTGCGTGCCACATTTTTTTCCCCTTCAACTCTGCTTGCTCCTTCAAATCTCTGATAGAGACCGTCAGATTATTATTATTTTTTGAAACGAAGAGTCCGTCAGATTCTTAGCCGTGAGTGAACGGAGAGTGCATGAGAATTGACTATGTTGACCCACTAATAAAATATAATAAAAGTAAGTATAATAGTAGCTCGGAAGCCGGTTAAATGGTGAGGTAAAATAAGAGAGAGGAGAAATGGGTTTTTATAATTGTCTTTGCCGTCGCCAAAATAGATAGACCGCCACCACGGCTTAGTTTACCGGATCAAGTCATGTTAAAAAAAAAAGAAGCTAACATATTATTCTCGCTAAACCCCCTCGCTAAATTCGTCCCTACCTGCGAGATACGTATGAGATTCCGCATAATATATAGCGGCAAAGAAAACTTCATTGATACTAAGCCAAGGTATATCCTCTCCTTCCAAAAAATAAATCAAACTACAACTTCATTGATGGGAGATAAGAAACCTCAAGAAGTCATAAATTCCACCATATAGAATCATCATTCCAAACGGATATATATCACGGACGCAAAGCTTTGATCCGAACGTCATGAGCCATCTCACCAACCACCACGGTCATCCTCGTACCCATCACTTTTGCGTAATAGGAGTAAATCGCTAAAACTCCACATGCAAACATGATGAAATTGGCGCCGCCGATTACGCCATCGACTTCATTGTCGACACCTTCACCAAATTTGTCATGGTAGAACACAAGTCCAACCGACATCAAATAGATATCATTGGAAAACTAACTCTCACTACCCCCGCCATGGCTACATAGAACCACAACGGACAAAGGAAGAGTTGGAGTACCTTATTCTCCATCAATGACGATGTCTTCGTCTTGTCATTACTACTTGAGGAACAACATGCTCCATCGCTCCATCGATAATCTTGACGACGCCTTACGCCGTGGCCAATCTATTCGATTGGGTCTCCGGAGAAACCTTGAACCTTAAAGATTCAATCTACTAAGAAAAACATAATATAACTGTGAGAATTTAGAAGATAAAGTATGAATCGATATTGCTAAGCTAGTTTGCAGGAACGCTCATTTGATTTTAGTCATGTACCTGATTGAGATTTGGCAATGCCATTTTGGGTTAGCCTTGTTATTCCTCGGTCTTGAAGAACTATAGAAGAACTACCGCAACCTTTTCGGGTTCTCCAAATTCTCACGAGCATTGTTTTGCTGATTCCACTTTCCCCAATCATCGTAATCAGAGTAATCACATATTCACATAGCGCAAGGGGTCACATGACGACTCCGCCATCCGGACAATGTGTAGCAATCTCCGGGAGTTTGCAGATAGTCAGTTTCTTGGTGTTACAACAGTGTTGTGTTGGGTACGAGTTGTCGAGTTGACACGTCTAGGGCGCATGGTAAGGTCCTATTCCAACCAGCTTTTGTCGTTGTCGTTAGCTTGTTTCAGTTGTTTGGTTACTTCACGTATGTTGTTATTGCTAGACCATTCAGGGTCATTATTGTTTGGTTGCTACTTACTTCCAGTAAAGTAGAGTGAATCCTGCCTCTGAGCGCGATCCTGGACGAACTTCTACATGGAAAGCGCAAGCTCGGTCCGGACTCCGGACCTTCGAGTGCAAGCGATCGATCAAGCGCTTTTCGTAAACGCAAGGCGCCAAATATTGCCAAAATGAAAAGCACGAAAGCGACCAGGTGAAAATGCAACTTGTGCATGAATTGCTGAGCAATCCAACGCTGAAACGACCTGCAGATGCTTGCACATTCAGTAGACAGCAAAAAATATCCAGTTTTTCGAGAATTTACATGATCAAAGGGACATGACACGATCGCACACACTGTGTCTCTGATGACGGCCGGGCAGCAGCCAGAAGCAGCTCGGTCAGACCAAGGCCACCACCTTCCCGTGCCCGCGGTGGGTACGGGCCCTTCGCCCCGCGGCGTCGCCGACGCAGCTCTGGCTCCTCGGGTACAGCGCTGCGGGCCGTCTCCACCGGCGGCCGCGCCGAACTCGCACGGCGCGTCCTCGTCGATCCGCGCCATGGAGAGCGAGGCGGCCATGCTCTGGCTCCTTGCCACGGCCTGCAGCTCGGCGCGCCTCTGCTCCACGCGGCGCTGCGACGCGGCGCGGACCAGCTCCCGCAGGTCCTCGTCGGCGCCCCAGTCGTCGACGCTGTGACTGTGGCTGTGGCTCCGCGACAGCGGCGCCGGCACGAACACGGGGTACCCGAACGCGGCGTCGGAGGGCACGTAGCGCGCGCACCTATTCAGCCCCCGGACGTACAGGTCCCGCGCCCGCCCCAGCGCACGCGCCGGCGCACGCCACAGCCACCGCAGCTTGCTCCCTCGGCTCATCCCCACCACCAGACGCCTCCAATGGAAACTCTGGCCTGTACGTCGTGCGAACGAACTGGTGCTGTATGATGGCAGAATGTTTGCTTTGGAGAGAATTTGGTGCGGAGCTTTTCCTGGGAACAATAATGGAGTGGCTCTCACTGAGGTTTAGCGATTCTGGTCTGGTGAGCAGAGCACCTGTGCTTTTAAATCATTGCTGGCGCCTGGTGGTGGTGGTGGGAATTGGGATGGGGACCTGCGGCGGGAGCCGGTTTGGTGGCGAGGACTGGAGGGGAAGACGTGCCCGTGCCCGACGACGGCGCGCGCGCTAGCTACTCCGTACGGGCATATGGGCAAAGCTGTGGGCTGTGGGCTGGTTCAGCTGCGTCTGCGTGCTCGCGCCCACCAGAATCGGGGGTCTCCCAGCAAATTAGGCGTGTCACGTTTTTTTTAAGCGTCTGGGCTTCTAGACGAAGAGGGAGCCACACTGACACCAAACCAGAGTGTGACTCGTTTCAAAAAAAAAAAAAAAACAGAGTGTGACGTGGCAGTTGAGGTGGAGTCTAGTCCATCGTGCTGACTTGGAAACTCCAACTTCCCCTTTATGTTTTGACTAGTACGTAACCTGGAGATAGGATTATAGGAAGATGGCTACAATCCCACGTAAGTGTCTGCGGATTTCAAATGCTGATAAGCACATGCTCAACCATGTGCCTTCACGTCCCGATCGCATGTGATTCTATGAACTATTACTCTATCATCCCGATCGCATTTGATTTACGTTGCTTTTTTTAGAATTCTTCACTTATGAAGAGCAGTGAAGATACTGCTTCTATTGATCTACGTTGCTTCTAGAAGTGGCCTCTAGTTCATACTATTTGATATCTCTTAGAAAGCGCCGGCGTAAAAAAATAGACAAATAGTTTTGCAAGTTTTTTTATTCTCTTTCATGTCTCATGCAAATTATCAACATGGTGTTAAACTATATTTTTTTTTTCGAAAGCGTGAGAAAGGGCTGCTCGTCCAGGGGCATAATAACCATGACTGGCCCGACGCTGGATCGGTTTTCCCGTGAAATTCGGGAGAGGGGTATCGCGGGAGAGAGTACACGTGCCCCATGCGGAGGAGTCGCAGACTGCGTTAGCCGTTAGCGGGTTAGTTAGTTAGAGCGAACTCAGGGAAGTTTGATTCTGTTTGTTACACTATTCTTTCACTGCCGCAACCGCAGCCTTATATAAGGACCCACCGATGCTATTTCTCCCATACATTTTACGTCGTCAATGGCGAAGGAGAGGGATTGGGCATCCCTTTGAGAAAGGGCTCGCCCAGGGGGCATAATAACCATGACCGCCCGACATCGATCGGTTTTCCCGTGAAATTCGGGTGAGGGGTATCGCGGGAGAGAGTAGACGCCCCGGCGAGGAGTCACAGATCGGCACGAAGCACGTTAGCGGGTTAGTTAGTTAGTTAGTTAGAGCAAACTCAGGCAAGCCTGATTCTGTTTATTACATTATTCTCTCACTGCCGCAACCGCAGCCTTATATAAGGACCCACCGATGCTATTTCTTCCATAGATTTTAAGTCGCCCATGGCGGAGGAGAGGGATTGGGCCTCCTTGAGAAAGGGCTCGCCCGTCGGCATAATAACCATGACCGCCCGATGGCAGATCGGTTTTCCCGTGAAATTCGGGTGAGGGGTATCGCGAGAGAGAGTGCACACGCCCCACGCGCGGAGGAGTCGCAGATGAGCACCTGTGTTAGCGGGTTAGTTAGTTAGTTAGAGCAAACTCAGGCAAGTCTGATTCTGTTTGTTACGCTATTCTCTCACTACCGCAACCGCAGCCTTATATAAGGACCCACCGATGCTATTTCTCCCATAGATTTTACGTCGTCCATGGCGGAGGAGAGGGATTGGGCCTCCCTTGAGAAAGGGCTCGTCCAGGGGCATAATAACCATGACCGGCCCGATGCTGGATCGGTTTTCCCGTGAAATTCGGGTGAGGGGTATCGCGAGAGAGAGTGCACACGCCCCATGTGGAGGAGTCACAGACTGCGTTAGCCGTTAGCGGGTTAGTTAGTTAGTTAGAGCAAACTCAGGGAAGTCTGATTCTGTTTGTTACGCTATTCTCTCACTACCGCAACCGCAGCCTTATATAAGGACCCACCGATGCTATTTCTCCCATAGATTTTACGCCGTCCCACGGTAGAGGAGAGGGATTGGGCGTCCCTTGAGAAAGGGCTCGTCCAGGGGCATAATAACCATGACCAGCTCGACGCTGGATCGCTTTTCCCGTGAAATTTTAGGAGAGGGGGTATCGCGGGAGAGAGTACACGCGCCCCATGTGGAGGAGTCGCAGACTGCGTTAGCTGTTAGCGGGTTAGTTAGTTAGAGCAAACTTAGGGAAGTTTGATTCTGTTTGTTACGCTATTCTCTCACTGCCACAACCGCAGCGCTCATAACAAATTAAAAGTTGCTCCTGCTACTCAGCCTAGAGCCTTGAGCATTATACAAGGACTTGCTGTAGGAGTAACCCATTACCTTCTGGGTGGAATTGCCATAACATGGGCAATCTTCTTAGCGAGAATTATTGTAGTAGGATAGTGGCTAGGGGAATTTGAAAGGCATGGTTCGATGTGATTACATGATTTTTGCGATAGCTAGTGCTTAAAAAGATCTAGGGCGGTTTATAGATTTTATTGACAAATTTTAGATTCTCATTCATCCCACGTACTTAACCTTTGGTCCACCACATATTAGATACATGTGTGGTCTATGTTTATGAGGTGCAGATATGGTGTTTGGTCTTAAGACAATCGGACACTTTACCTGAAAATTAACTATTCCATATATATCCCCTAGTTTTTAATGGTGGGAAAATGGTTTTGTTAGTGTTGGTGCCATATCCTCCTAGTTTTTAATGTTGTTGTTGTTCATTTGGTAGATTATTCTTTAGCTTGTCCGGGCGGGCTTGGTCTTTACCGACCTGTCTAACTACATTTGTTATGAGAAAAATGTCGCGGATGACATCCAGAGCTTCTAGAGGTTTTTCTTCTTCATTTTTTAGTGATTGGTCTGATTCTATTTCTTGGTAGATGAAGTCGGGTATAAATATTATCCGTTATTAAAAACTATTCCATCCGTTCACGATATTTATCTTTCTAGCTAATCTTATGCAAAACAAGAAACATTAAATAAAAGGATATAAAATATTCCCACTTACGTATTAAGTACACGGCAATACTTGGTTGTACTCCCATTGCCGGCCGGTGCATTTGGTTATTAGGGGATGTGATTGGTTGTCGCGGTTGCGTTAGTGAAGGATTTGGGAGTGAACGATACTTTGTAATGTGATAATGACAATTAGTTTGATAAAAAAAATCAGTATTGGTAAATATTATGAAATGGTTGGTGTATATATTAGTATAATGTAACGGAGACCGGCACCATACTGTAATATATATTTTCTTTGGATAAGTGGTGCGGCCTAGTGGGGTGGTGCTCCCACAGTCCCACTGAAAAATGAAAGTGGGGTTTCTTTTTTTTTTTTCGCAAAGGAACTAGCTTTAACTTGTGTGAGTGACATAGTTGGAGGTATGGACGTATGATGCATGAATGCGTCGAATAGCTAGCAACCGCTTAGACGCGAGAGGAACGTCAATAGGTGTAGTCTGAATGTCTGACACTGTCGTGCTATCTACGAGATGCAACAATCGCAAATAATCTGTTGTTTAATTGGTTGCGTGGTCCTTAATGCGATTGGTAGTAGGAGTACTAGCAGTGAAACAAACAATTAACAATCCGTGTGTTCAAGCAAGCGAGGCCGGCCGACGCCGACGCGCGTGCGCGATTCTCTGTAGGCTTTCGGTGCGACGTCTCGCTCATCTCACCAACCTAGCGGCACACTGGCGGCGGCTTCCAAAACCACAGGAGCGACCGACCGAGAGAAAACAGCGGCCAATAGAAGAGGCCCAGCAAGGGAGCTGCACCCGTGCACCGTCCCCACTCACTGCCGCCGGGCGCCCTCTAGATAGCTTCGAGCAGATCCGTCCACCTCACCGCGCCACGAGAAACCGACGTGGCGGCGGAATCGTTTTCGTTTTATGCGTGGTTGGCGTGCGGTCTGTTGTGTATTTCCAAGCTGAGTCCAAAACTGGATGCGCGCGCATTGGACTGCCCCGACCAGCAAGTCACCTGATTTTACTCTACTCGCTGACGCTGCGGCTGCTCACCTGTCGATGACTCCTCGATTCGACCCCTGACGGCGAAGGTCTAACCTGACATGGACCGGGCGCTGTAATTCTAGAAGCCATGCGTACGTACGAAGGTTCCAATCGAGGGGATGATGGGTGGGAATTTCTCTTTTTGTTAGTGCGTGCACCGTGCGTTCACATTAATTCTGTGACCGATGGATACAGCCGGTCACGCGGGTCGAGGGACGTGCTTATCTTCATGGCGGTTGGTTGGCGCACGTCTCCAAATTCTCTTCCCGGAACTGGAGTTTTCTGGTTGTACCTCAGTGCAGGAACTTTGGGGCATAAATGCTGTCCTCGCGCGGCCCATGAACGCCCAAGCCTCTTCGTACGCACGTCCTCGACCTACGGAGTAATTTTGAAAAACAGTCCATTTTACCTATTTGATTGATTGTATTATTACCATGTTTCATTTTTGTGCTCCCCTTAGTCTCAAAGACATTTAAATTAGAGCATTGCTAGCACTAGGACGTCGGACACCCCGCACCACACATCGCCATGCACGCCCTAGCGGTAATAACATCAAGAAAGATTTCTTTGCAACAACCAAAAAAACTACTATAACATTGAAAGGACACGTAATGCAACATTGAAAAATTGTGTATTGCAACATCGAACAATTATGTTGCAAACATCCAAAAAATGTATGCAATCCAGATGGGAGAAAACGAGGAGGAGGAGGAGGAGGCCACAGATCTAGAGGTGAAAGACTTCGGATCGCCTCTTGAGGGACAAGGAGCAGGTCTCCCTTCGCCGCCTCCCTTGTCGGACCGCCACCATCCTTGTCGTCTCCGTGGGGTGCGGAAGGCGTGTTGGGACATAGCCCAAGCAGTGAGCGAAGGTGTTCGAAACCTTGCAGAGACTTATAACAATGCGGTGAGGCATTTCTTACGAGATTGGGTGCAACTCTTCGGCTTAGCGAGGGGAGATAACATCTCGCTGTACCTCCACTCAGACCCGCGTCACCTCATTCAGTTGGGAAGCCCGGCGGAGGTCTTCGCCCAACGGAGGTCTTCGGGAGAAGGACATCATTAGGTGGAGGTGACCAAGGAGTGCAAGATGGTACCCAAAGAGGGGAGCCCGAGGCCCGGAGCAGAGATAATAGCCAGGGAAGGAAGGATCAACACGACTCTCCCCAAAGGATCGGAGCCTAGATGGGCTGGACCATGGGCGCAAAGGCTAAGGCGGTAACCGAGAGAGAATGGAGATTATACCCCTGATGGGTCCTTTGAAGGAGAAGGGATATCCTAGGAATATTCTAGGGTTAAATTGTAATCGAATGTTGTCCGTGTCGAGTGCTATAAATAAAGAGCATTGACTCGGTGTAAGTTGGTTGGTGAATGCATTTATGATACACAATACTTTGCATAATACTCGTCTTTATACTTAGCCATTTTTTACTCCCCTCAGAGGTATCTACTCCCCGTCGAACCACGCTTTCAACAAGGTGGGTCACAGGGGACAATGATGGATGCATGGAGGGCGCGGACAACAAGGGACAGAGAGAGGAAGGGAGTACGAGCGGCGTTGGGCGAGCGAAGGAAGGGAGCACAAGTTAAGGTTAAGGTTTAGCACAAAAACTTTCCTTTATATCTTTTGGAAATGTCAAGTAAAAATCACATAAATATATTAGGACATAGCAAACTCAAAAAAAAAAAAAAAAAAAAATAGAGCCCATAAAAGTATACTAAAAAGTTTATGAAAAATTAACTTTAGCTCTAGAAAATATAGAAAATATTATAAAAAGAGAAAGTTTCAAAATATTCTTGTTAGTGTCTAAACACATTTTTGAAAACCTTTCACAACAACAAAAAATTAAGATAAGTTGCTTTAATTTTTTTTGATTCATTCATTTTGCTATGTATTTAGACATATTATTATTATTATTATTATATTTAAATATGTAGCGAAATAGATATACCAAAAAAGTCAAGGCAACTTATGATTTGGAGTGGAGGAAGTACTTATTAGTCTTTTGTATAAAAATAAAAGGACAAAACCATTTAAATGGTTATGAGAGTCTTTTTAATAAAAAAATGGTTATGAGAGTTAATATTAGATAAAATGTTCAACTTTAGAGATTTGATGAGGAGTAAAAACAGGCCAAATTTAGAGAGGTAGGAGTATAATATAATGAGTTTTTTTTTCAGCCTCTTTAAACTTGTGTGCAACGACGGCCCGGCCTGCGAAAAATATACCAAGCACAGCCCAGACTCTCGGGAAATATCTCGTCTCGCGCTCTTCGCTTGTGATTGTGCAACGCGCGCGACACGACACGCCTTATCCACACCACGCTCCTCTCTTCTCTTTTTCCACGTTCCACGGGAGAGATGGATGACGAAGCCAGCGCGCGACGCCGTACGAGTCCCTCGCCGCTCACGCCGCGCCCGGGCTCCTTCCCGCCACGACGATGCCGTCCCCGACGTCCTACCTCCTCCTGAACCTCTCCAAACCCTCCTCCTTCCGCCGACTCTCGGCCCCGGCCCCGGCACCGCGCCTCCACGCCCGCCGGTTCCATGTCTCCTGCGACGCACAGCGGGGCAGCGGCAGCGGGAGGCGCGAGGCCATCCCCGCCGGCGCCAGCAAGGCAAAAGAAGCAGATCGTTTTCTTCGACGCCGCCCGCCGGTGTCTCAGGAGGGCGGAGCCGCCGTGGAGAAGGCGGGGAGTGAGAACCCGACGACCAAGGTGGGCAGCGGCAACGCGGCGGTGGCGTTGGTGAGGAGGGCGACCAAGAGGACGCTAGCGGTGCTGTCCAACCTCCCGCTCGCCATCTCCGAGATGTTCGCCATTGCCGCGCTCATGGCTCTTGGTACCGACTGACACCAATTGTGGCTAAAATTATCGACTCTCTGTTGACTCTTCGTGAATTCCCCTTCCTGCTCATTTTCTTGCATTGTGCTGGCATTGCGAATCGCGCAACCGCAGGCACCGTGATTGACCAGGGGGAAGCGCCTAGCTACTACTTCGAGAAGTTCCCCGAGGACAACCCGGTCTTCGGCTTCATCACGTGGAGGTGGATCCTCACACCCGGGTTCGACCACATGTTCTCCTCGCCGGTCTTCCTCGGCCTCCTCGCGCTCCTCGCCACGTCCCTCATGGCCTGCACCTACACGACCCAGCTCCCCATGGTCAAGGTCGCAAGAAGGTACGGCCGACCTCTTGTATATGCCACCTCACTATTTGTAGTCCTAGGCTGATCAGTGAAACATGAGGTGAGACATCAAGTGCCGGTGTGTCATTGCAGATGGTCGTTCACACATTCCGGAGAAAGAATAAGGAAGCAGGAGTTTGCCGAGTCTCTTCCCCGAGCATCCATTCAGGATTTGGGAGTCATCTTGATGGGTGCTGGATATGAGGTGATTAACACACACTATGATTTCTAACTTTCTGTCCAGCTCCAGCCTCTGGCTTGTGCATTATGCTTGTATGATCTGTTCCTGCAGGTATTCACCAAGGGGCCATCTTTGTATGCCTTCAAAGGGCTGGCTGGTCGGTATGCGCCTATTGGCGTGCACTTGGCGATGCTCTTCATCATGGCTGGCGCCACGCTAAGTGCGACAGGAAGCTTCAAAGGCTCAGTGGATGTGCCTCAAGGGCTGAACTTTGTTATAGGAGATGTGATGAAACCTAGAGGGGTCCTCTCTGTTGCGCCGGATGTATTTAATACTGAGGTCCATGTCAACCGGTTCTACATGGAGTACTATGACAGCGGAGAGGTGGTCTCCTTGCTCAGCATTGTCAAACCTTTTTGTGCAGTTATATGCAGTAGATTGGTTGGTAACTAATATTGCTGGATTATTGCCAGGTCTCGCAATTTTACAGTGATCTCTCTCTATTCAACCTTGATGGTAAAGAAGTAATGAGAAAGACTATCAAAGTAAACGATCCCCTGAGATATGGAGGGATCACCATCTACCAGACAGACTGGGGATTTTCAGCATTGCAAGTGAAGAAAAATGGTGAAGGGCCTTTCAATTTGGCGATGGCTCCCTTGAAACTGAATGGGGATAAAAAGCTCTTTTGGGACATTCTTGCCACTTGAAGATGTGGACTCGTCGAATCCAAATGTCAAAGGAATGTATGTTTAGTAACTTTTCATCTCATTTTGACTTTTTTTTTTTAAAAAGTCGATGTTCTGTGAGTAATTATATGTTGTTTACGTACTTGGTGTCTTGTAGATCAATGCTTGCTCGAGATTTGCAGTCTATTGTGTTATATGATCAAGAGGGTAAGTTTGTAGGGGTCCGTCGTCCAAGCTCAAAACTGCCTATTGAGATCAATGGCAATGAAATACTCATTGAAGATGCTATTGGCAGTACTGGGCTGGATCTTAAGGTATCGTATTGATTCATTCCTTTTTCATTTTTGTTTTTAGAGAAATTTGTGCTTCTCCGTTAATAGAAGTGTCTTCTTTTTTCCCCTTTCCTTCAGACTGATCCAGGAGTTCCTATTGTTTATGCTGGTTTTGGTGCGCTTATGCTAACAACCTGCATTAGCTATCTTTCACACTCTCAGGTATGTGTAATTGTCTGTCCTGGTTCTTGTTGATGACAATTGTAATTGGCCTGCACAGATACAAATTTATGGTTTGGTTTCTCCTGCACTAGATATGGGCATTGCAAGATGGAAGTACAGTAGTCGTTGGAGGGAAGACAAATAGAGCCAAACTTGAATTTTCTGAAGAGATGAACCGGCTACTTGATAAAGTACCAGAGCTGATCAGTGCTGAAGAGAATGTTTTAGATACCAAATCGACTGCCACATGAAACATTTTTTTGAGGTTTTGTTTGGGATTACTGAAGATGCAGTAGCTCTTTTCAGGTGAACAGACGTTCGAATTCGCAAAACATGGCCTTCAAGAATAGGAAAACTCTTACAATTTTCAGTAGAATGTAAAGCACGCTTAAATTGAACTCTCTGTACATCTTTGAATGAGAAGATTGCATTAGAAACTAAACTTGTTATGTTACCAGTTTAGAATTTACCATACCCCAGAGAAAAATTAAACTGTAACCTTTGTTCTGTTACTGAATTTTTGTGGAGTACGTTTTTTTTCTCGAGATCTGGCAATTCACCCGTTTTTCATTAAGAGGAAAGCAATCACAGTACAGGAAAACATACGGAGTCACGTTTTAAGCTAGTCATACGGAGTCACCCAAAATCGCAACAGATACTTAACTGTTCTTGAGATCTGTGCATGGGAGAATTCTTCCATCGCAATTTGCAAAGATTGCAGATTCCATACCATTCATTCATGCCCATATTGTTGTGGTCGGTGTGGTGAACTTGTGGTGTCAACTGTTTGTCAGTCCATCGGTCCATCATAGGGGGTAGCATCCAATGTTTTCTTCATTCTGGTCAAATACAGGATGAACAGACACTGACAGGAAAGATGCTTCTGCCGGTCATCTTAGATGCCCGAACCCAATGATGAGTTTCAGGTGGGTCATTTATCAGCCAGCCAGTAGCATCTACTACTTGCATGTGGTGATGCCACAAAACATGTGCCATAAGCAATCCCTATGTTCGAGTTGTTGGTAACCTCCATGAGAGTCACATGGAAGCTCTGCATTTGAAAATCTTGTACTTGTTCTCGAGCGGTATCGAAATTCCAGATTTCGTTTGCTCCCTCAGACGTGATCAGATCCCTCTTCAAATCTCAGTATCTTTTTTGAGTGAACAAAATCTCAGTATCTCCACTGGAAATCTGAACTTGACATTCTAAGGATACAATATCAAGAACAATCATCACTGATTTCAAGTTCTCAATCGATTTTCATGGCTACTAACCTACTAGCTAGTTTCAGATTCATCTATTCCCTGTCTCTGATGATATCTTTTTTCATATGAGAGGGCTGCATTCTTCAAAGATGACTGTCTCGCTGCATCACTTGTCCTGGCAACAGCTTCTGAAATCTGAATGCCTTCAAAGTTCAAACACCGAATTTCTCCGTGAAGTAAAGTCCGATCCATGACTTGTTTATGTCATAAGGCGCCCTCAGACTGCAAATTCAAATGCCGAGCCACTGGATCTCGAAGCCCATAACTAAAACCACTGATTCCGAGATATCGTTGTTCGGTGGGCGGCGGCGCGGGGATCGTGAGCACATGATCACGTTGTCTGATGGGAGTTAGATAATGCCAAACTGACAGGATCTGATGAGGGAGGCCCAACTAACTTCTCATCGCGACCGGTCAAACCCCACACAAAGATGCATGCCACGGACGGCTTCTTCTTCTTCGGATCGCAGCAACCAGAAGCTGAGCTAGAAGGCTATAAAAAGGCGCCCCCCTGCACTTTGTTCTTGTATACAAGCGAAGTGAGACAATCTACGACTAGCTTCCTGGTTCTTGCAAGAATTGAGAAGCGACAGCACAGAAATGGCGAAGCGGCCGTCGAGCAAACGGAGCTTCAGGCTGCCGTTCATGTGCGGGCAGTCGGACGTGGCCAGCCCGAGGGGCATGGCTGTCACGCGGCTGTCGTCGTCGTCATTCGGCAGGGCGTCCAGGTCCGGGTCTAGCTCCAGCTCCGGCAGCAGGCACGGCGAGCTGCAGCGGATCTTCCAGCACTTCGACCGGGACAATGACGGCAAGATCTCCGGCGCCGAGCTGCGCGCCTTCTTCGTGTCCATGGGCGACGACATGCCATCGTCGTACGGCGACGGTGGCTACATGCTGGACTTCGCCGGCTTCGTGGCGCTGATGGAGAGGGAAGGCGGCCAGGAGGAGGACCTGCGGAGGGCGTTCGAGGTGTTCAACGCCGTGGAATCCGCGGGCAGGATCACGGCCAGGGGCCTGCAGAGGGTGCTCGCCCAGCTCGGGGACAAGCGTTCCGTCGCCGACTGCGAGGCCATGATTCGGGCCTACGACGTTGACGGCGACGGTGGCCTCGATTTCCACGAGTTCCAGAGGATGATGAGCTAACTGATTCCGGCTTACATTGCGACTCTTCACTTTCAGAGGAGAGCCCTGAAGAATTAATGAAAGGGCTGTTCATAGGTCTGCATCCAGATGAGCCAATGCAAGTTGCTACAGGGCAAATGTGTCATCTACATACTTGGGTGCTGCTGCTTGCCTGAAGCAATTTGCTGCTTCGTCTTGTGTTGTTTGGTGTCCAGTGTATCAGTGAAATTACAATTGATTTTTTTCATCTAAAATACTACTCCGGTACTCCTCTTTTTAGAATCTGCACCCATCTCAAAGCAATCAATCTAATAAACTATTAGGTCTTTATTACTTTTGCAACTGGGTCCCGCATAGGCCCAGCCCGAACCCAGCCCTAATTGAGGGAAAGACACGTTGGGATGCCTTGCATCTATGTTTACAAAAAATGGATTATAGGACAAGACTCTCAAAAATAAGCCTTGCATCCATGTATTTTGCAATGACCGGAGAACATCGCAAACATTAGCATGGTTTTGTTTGTATATCTTAGTACCAAGAGAACCAACAGCTACCTTCCTGATTAGGGCCCTGTTTGGAACCAAAGTCAGCTTTTTAGTAGAGGGTGACTAATAAAAAAGTCCTCTAAGAGAGTCTTTTTTGAGACTAATAGGAAAAAAGTCCCTAAAAGTCCTATGGTTTTCGAGGACTTTTTTTAGTCCCAGCGACTAAAAAGTCTCCCAAACAGGGCCTTATGCAAATTAGAACAAAAAGACTCAACTTGATGCACAGTTGCACAACCACTAAGCACTAAGCTTCCTGAGGAGTCACTTCTCACTTCTCTTGCGAGGGCGCAATACCCTTCCAGATAACATTGGTTCAGGAGTTGTTTTCTCACTTCTCTTCCGAGGGCGCAAGACACGCTTGGTGCCATGTGATGGACTTGCAGACGTCTTCTCACTTTCTTGCACCTCCACCCTCTCCTTTACTGCAGTGAATTCAAAATCATTCATAAGAAACAGGGAAACAATAAAAATGTTAAGTCAATAATAGCTGTGAACCAAGTTTAAATTGCAACCTGGCTCAACTTTAGTTGTAAACTCAGAATAGATGCACTAGAATAGAAGATAAACATAAAAGACAAAACAAATAAATTGTTGCTACTGCATATAAAAGATAAAACAAATGAATTATTGTTGTTGCATAATTTGTTCTTGGCTAAATTGAACTAGAACACTCTTGTTACTAGCCTCAAAGAGCATATATTTCTAACAATCATGTAAATCAATCGAAGTACAATGTTACTCTCATGTGAGACGAAATCAAAGAATAAGAATACATATTAGCTTTAGCTTGCACCTCAACTTTTTACCTGTTGTAAGGCAAGAAAATCCAACCGGCAGGCTCAGAGTGTGCTCCTGGCATTTCAAGGGGTCATAAACCTTTGACTGCAAGATTAAATCATAACTGTCATCCTTTTTGCTTATTTTAAAAAAAATAAGCAGTAAAATTTACATTTTTAACATTGCACATAACTTTAAATATACCTTCAGAACAATCTTCAATGATTCAGTTTTCTTCTCCAGAAACTTCCAGCCAAGAGAGAGAAAAATACTCTTCCAACTAGGAACAAATTTTGTAACATGATAAGAAATAGTCTAAAGTATATATTATAATTAGATATATTTTCAGTTTTTCACCTCTAGCATATTCTGAGAGCACATCCCGTTAACTGAAACGATCACATCGCCACGCCTAATCCCAATGACTTCTGCAGTGGAGTTGGCTCGTACCTAAAAAAGAGTCAAATAAGTTACAATACCGAAAAAAGGACACGCAATAAAAAAATTAGATAACAAATAATGTTAACCTAAATAGACTAAAACGAGTTGCATACAGTTGACGAGATTCATTACCTCATCGACGAGATAACCACTATCAATCTTGTGTTTATATAAGATTTCTTCCATCCTTAACATATCCAAAAACTGCACTGCTCTTAAAGACAAATCATGTACAGGACGAGCCACACACCTAAAACAATTTACATTTAACCAGTCAAATATAGAATTAAACTAGTCTCACATATCTTGGTAAAATTCTCTATCATTTTCAGCAAAAACTATTGGTGTTAGCCCTTGATCTTCACCACAGGTGAGTGATTAGCTCCCCAGCCCTCTCACACACAACACCTTTGGCTGAAGGTAGAAGAAGATGGAGGGAGCAAGAGCACACACACAGCACATGCACAAGTCGAACTGCTTTTCAGCATTACTAAACATGCTGATATTTATACAACTCTAGTCTACTATTACTACTGCTAGTACTATAGCCAATACTGGCAACAGCTAGCCACTATTGGGCCGAGATCAGCCACCACTTGTTGTCATGCTGTTACAGAGGATAGAGAAGATGGAGAAAGTTGGCCTATTGCCAGCATTCCACCCCAGCAAAGGTGGAGGGTGCTGCAGGCTAAGGATTGACAGGCTAAGGGTAAGTGGAGTGTGCTGCAAAAGGCGGGGGTGTGCAGCAGGCCTTCTTCCTGCCAGCAGCTGCACAAAATGGAGTATGCAGCAGATTATCTCACATTTGGAATAAAAACAACAATTAGTTCATTTACTTATTACAAATGCATTTTATTTACCAAAAAATTGCACAGAAAATCATCTAATTTTCTGAAGTAATAAAAGTGTCAAGTTTCTTGTTGTTTTATACCTGAAGGTGCTTTCCATTTCAATCAATTTCTTGACAATGAAGCTCGAAAGCACGGCAGTTTTGGGCTGTCAGCATCAAAAGTCATTCCAGAAATATTTCCATCTTGATCCATTACCAATCCACCTGAGATACGCTGCGTCGAATATGTACAAATGATTTAACAGAGCAATCAAGTAAAGATGCAACATGTGAACACAAATAATTTGATTAAGTGTTAGTAGGGCGTTAGTGGGGCTGCTTAGGTGGCATGCTTTGCATGTCGAGAGAACTCAATAGTTGGGGTTCACTATATAGGTGTAGTAGATTTGATTAATACCTCGGGAAGCTCACAGCTAAGATACAAATAATGGTTGCGCCCAACATAAGGTTCATTGTACCATAAGACCTTCCCTGCTGTAGTCATCAATGAAGAATCTTCCTTTCTTGTCAATACAAAGACCTCATCTCCGTAATCTGAACTTGACACGAAGGGAGGGGCACCGCAATGGCATATCAGATGAGATCTCCAGGATAGCAAGACCATAGTGGGGATCAAAGAACAAAAGCTCTGCGTCCTTAATGACTTTATTTGGTAAACGAACAAGTAGCTGCAAAAACAAGTTACATTAAATAGACAAATTTATCAATAGATCGAGATTAAAGGTAAAACAATAACCTTCAACACGTTGAGTTTGGCCTTAATAGTCTTAACTCATCGAAATAGTAATAAAGAGTTTATGATGTTTTTTTTTTTTAACATAAATTATGCTGTCAACTATGACCTCATAAAATTTGAAACTAAAACTCAACTAATACATGGAAGAACAAAAAATCTTGTTAAGGGGCAAATTGGACCAACTCAAATACTTCAGATGGAGGGAGTAAATCAATCCAAATGTTGTAGGGGGTGAACAAGGCGTAAGCCAAGGTTGGACCGTTAGAGGGAGTAATTTGAACTTTTTGCTAAAAAATGCCTCTAAAGAAAGAGATCCAAGTACAAGAGACAACTATTGCCAAAGTGACAAAACATGCTGTAGAAGGTTACCAACTCAGTATCATGTGAAAAATATATATAAGGTTCAAAACTGTGCACGAGTGATTATATGATTGATACTATATCTTCTGAAACCATGACCTGCACCCATTTTCAAAAATCCTTTCAAACATTTACTAGGGAAACTTATCATTCTCTTGCGATCCCCAGATGAGTGATCAGAGAAAAATGGATGAAAAGAATAACTGCAGTAAACAGCGAGAAACCTATCCATGAGTAAGTCCATTGAATAATCTTGGTAGTTACCCTCAGAGAGCATAGGCACATCATTATATATTTCTGAAGTCTAAATCGATATGCTCTATTTGTGAAGTTTTACTGAGTGCTTAAATAGTAGCAATCTTCTAATTATTCAGCTGTTCAGGAAACCACAGGACAACAAAGCAGAAAAATGCAGCAGCTTTGCAGCAAACAAGACAAGCGAAAAAGTATCTTGGATTGACTGCTAAACTTTGTTTATTTTCTGATATTCAACCAAGAACTCGGCCAATGTTTTACTTAAATTGGGGTTAACATCAATGCTAGTAAGGCATGGTAGAAAGCTTATTCCGCAGCTGTAAAGAAAGCTATTTCGATTTGAGGGTCAACTTTGTTGGCACGTAGTATAGCATACTGCAGCACAAGAGGTCCCACCTCTTGTCTACCGACTACCGGTAGGTCATGCTGACTAGCATGTTTGCAAACCTAATAACAGCAAAGTAGATAGACTAACTAAAAGCACGTATCAGTAAGTTTTTTTTGTGTTCAAAAAAAAAAAAAAGTTTTTGTGCACCTTGTGATCGAATTTTCCTTTATAATCACAGACAGTTTCAGAACTGGTCAGTATTCTAGCGCGCTCATCCGACTCAGATGGACCAATGATGATTCCATTAAAATTCCATTCTGGCAACTCATCTGGATACATTTGGAAGAAATGTTAAGATTCGTTATGAGGAAATGAGTAGATAATTTAACTGGAAGGTCAGGACAATTTTACCATTCTCAGTGGAGGAAATGCTCACAATCGATCTTGCTAAGTCAAGAATGGCATGTCTGTGTCTTGAGGATGCGGAGTAGAAATCACTAATAGAGCTAGAAGTGTCAAAGTCGTCCTCTGTCTCCTCCAGCAGAGGAGGATGGGTTACAGGATCTAAACAAAGAACAACAAAAATACAAGAGTTTCAGCAAAAAGAAATTCATTGAAGATGTAAGAATAGAGAAGTTATTAGTACTGTATGAAGATGTAATAATAACAAAGAAAACAACCATACCATTGGCAGCCAGCTTGTACACCCTATCGCAAGCCTTGTTCCACTCTGAGATCTCTTTCCAGCTACCGCGCTCGGGGAATTTGGGGCATCTACGAGGGAGAGGACGGCTGTTCGCGATGATGGGGAGGGCATCATCTGATGCGATGATCCACTCCTCGTCCTCCGCCTCTTCTGCGTTCCTCCCGCTCATCGGCTCCGCGGTCACGGGCCGGGTCTCCACTAGTCTCCCGCCCGCGTCCCAAAACCATGTTGCCTTGCCCCCTTCGTCGTCTCTGCCGGCGAGCGCTCCTCGGCACGTCTCCTTCTCCGCGTGCTCATCGGCGATCTAGGGTTCTGAAAATTGGGTTTCTGGGAGGAACGAAGAGCGCCGTCGATCTCACGGCTCTAGGCGTTTTTTTTTTTTTTTTTTTTTTTTTTTTGAGGAAAGGCTCTAGGCGTGGTGTGTGGGTCGAGTAGTAGTCAGTCGATCTCGTTGGTGGGTCGAATTTGGGCTCGCCTGTCTCTCGAGGCGAGGAGGCCCAGCTGCCTCCTCTCCCAGTCCCATATCGCCCGCACACGAACACGCACACGCCATGGGCCGCTCGGTAGAGGTGCGCGCCGGTGCTGCCCACTAGCTACGTTGTGCTACGTTGAAAAAAAAAAAACTAGCTAGAGCACCCTGCTAGCCTCATGAAAAAAAAAAAAAAACTAGAGTCTCGCGCCCCAGGAGTATGGACCGGCGGCGCCCCCCAGCACCCTGGGGCTAGCGTACCCAGGGCCTCGCAACGCCTTGTCGCATCGCCATCCCATCAAGCTGTCTGGCGCCTGAGCAGTGACGGGTGCTTCTCGGCGCCCCAGGAGTATGGACTCCGGCGAACCGGCGCGCCCCCACTTATTAAGATGTCAGGCCACCATGCCAGCCCAGAGGCGGCAGCAGGAAAACAGCTCACCACCCCCACAGGCCGGCCACAGGCCACAGCTATACGCCTATACAGCAGGCCTATACGCCTTTGCCTTTGCCCTGCTGGTGGGATGCAGGCAATGCATACTGGATGCACACAACCTCCACACCCTGTGTTCACCAACAAGCATCCGAAGCCAGCAACCCACGGATGAGAGTGAGGGCCGATGCATACAGCCCGTCACGCTGTTTGGTTGTCTGGCCGGCGAGCCAAGCCTGGCTCACGGGCGCGCCGCGGCCTGGCTCCGCGGAAACGCGGTTGAGTTCCGGTTTTGGCAAGCCATGTGTGCCCAAAGGCTGGAGTTGACCCTCCACTCCTTACTCCTATGCCTCTCCTGCGCATAGTCATTGCTTTTCGTAATAAAATTCGGGTTACCTTTGTGGGAAAAAAAGATTGGATGATAGGAGGCCTCCATTGTGAGACGGATGCTTGTCGGTTAATTACGTTGGACGATCACAAAACCAGCCGGTTTATAGCAATGTCATCAACAGGTCAAGTTATTATTATGATACACTAGTGTACAATAGTTGTTTTCTATTTATTCATAAAAAAACTTCTTTCTTATTATGGGATGTCCCATGCATTTCCGTCATCTATTAAGTTTTACCGTGCTAACGCTACGGTAACAACTAAAAGAGATATACGTTCATGCCAAAAGATATTACATTGTTAACTCATAGCAATTGTACAAAATCAAAACAATTGGATCTTTCAAAAACTGTCTTTACAAAGCATCACAACTAAACTTCAAACTTATGTCTCTATACACTCACATCTTTCGCATGCACTACATGGATATTCTACAGGGTTACAATATTGCTGCATTGAGTCCATTAGGTCCTGGCGCCGCATTGCTCCTCATCTGCTTAATGAGGTCATGAATTTCCTGTAAATCGGGAGTGGAGTAGGTATACCTGAAGGTGCTTGCACGCTGAGCAACCTCTTCTTCCTGGTTGGCTTGGTTAGTAGGGAGGTGGGGATCGGTGTGAGCGTGGGTTCGGTTTTGTGGGGGGTAGTGGGTTGGGCTATGGGTGGATGTCGTGTGTGGTTGGGGTGGCCACGGGTAAGGTTATGGTCTTGGTTGGGATCGGCTTGGGAGGAGAAAATAGAGGTGAAATAGGAGACTAAAGTGTCAATAAGCTGTTCAGGAGTAGTGGATTGGGAACCATCAGGTTTAAGAGGTTTAACTATATCAGGTAAACTGTTCAGGAGTAGTGGATTGGGAACCATCAGGGTTTAAGAGGTTTAACTATATCGTCAAAAATAAAATAAAGATAGATGCTCGTTAAGAACACTTGCTTTCTACTAAGGGAGCGTATGCTATAGAAACCAGATTCGTATGCAAACTATAGAAACTCTAATCACAACTGTGGGATTCTAATCCAATGGCCAGGAACCCAGTGGACATTTTTACAATTAAACGCCCGCCAGGAGACCCTGTCCCATTACTTTTGCAAATAGGCCCTTCCTCTCCTTCCCCGATCAGCTCTCCCGGAAAATTAGACGCCGCCCGGTGGGCGGGCGCTACCCTTCGCCTCCCCTGCTCGGGGTTCGCGGGCGGACCGGGCGAAGTCGCAACACGGCGCCGACCCTTCATCCCCTTCGCGGCGTCGAACACACACCCCGATGCTTTGCGGGCGTCGTGGCGCTAGAGGCAGCGGGCGGAGGGAGAGCAACGCGGCCGACACGGGAGGAGCTTCGCCATCGGCAGCCTCGGCGGGGTCTTGCGGGGCACGAGAAGGTGTAGATGGTACCGTGTGTTCGTGTTTCCCGGGGGAGCGCAGAGGGAAAAATAACAACAGATGTCACCGAATTTCTCGAAATTGTGCCTCGTATTTTGTGATTGTATTCTGTGTCTCAGCAATGGCAATTGTGACTCCAATGGCATACGATCGAACACGGCTAGTCCTTGCCCACACCGAAATTGTCCCTGGCCTGATTGATGAATCACACGCACAGTTTAAATCGTCACACCTCTGATTCTAATTAAAGCTCCAACGCACGTAGATGGCTGCTCGACGTGCTCGTCCCTAGTCGGATTGATGGCCGGCGGCAAGCGCGAGCACCACGGGCACCCTATTCTATCGCGACGTGGGATGATGATTGGCGGGAAGGCGGCGACTGGCGTAATTCTCGCGACGAGGAGAAACCGCCCATGGTCTCCGGGTCCCGGGGTCATTTGCTAAAATAAAGATTATGATGGAGAAGTGGAGGGGTTTAAGTGCTAAACTAACCCACCTGTGTTTGAGGCCGTCCAGTTAGAATTGTACGCTCTGATTTCAGTTTCTATAGTTTGCATACGAGTGGGTTTCCATAGCATACGTCAAATCTTTGTTCCAAAAAACAATAGACCAACTATTTGCAAAAAGTAATAAAAACATTACTAGTGCTAGTGTTATTTTTTGGGATTCCGTGAGTGCGAGAACCACCTAAATCGAAGCTACCGATAAAAACGACATTCATTTTTAAAGCTTAAGCTTTATTAAAATATATGAATTTTTGTTTTCATTATTATAATTTTTTTCGAAAATGATGCAACCAAAAGCATATGACCGGAGCTATTTTTGGTTAAGCCTGATTAAATAAATATAGAAAACTCCGTGGTTTTTTTTAGCAAACTCCTGTTTTGGTGGGAGTTTAAATGCTGAGAAGGCTTGCACGTGGTTTATGCGTAGAGGGGGCAGCAAGAAAGATTGGCATGACTCAGTATACAGCAGAGATTTATATATTAGTATTAGAGAAGGGAGGGGCTAGATCGTAAAAGCGCGCGCACTATCGTAAACCAAATGTCGACGAGTGAAGAGGTACTGGAAGATTTTTTTTTTTTTTTTTTCAACGACAGATCTGGTGATGGACGGGCGAGGTTTGTTGCTGGTATATGTGTATTTATAATGTATTACTGTATTTATTTTTATAAAGGAAAACGTCCGTATTTTACGTAGGCATGCCATCTGGTGACGTCATCAAGCTAATAATGAAGGTAGGCTTCCCAGTCCATTGCTTTCGTCTTCCTCCTGCTCGAAACGGCAAAAGCGGTAGCCAAAACCCCGGCTGGTTTTTGTCGCTCTGGACGAATACCCTCCTTTCTACGAGTCCTCATTTCCGCCGCCGCTCCCCACCCAAACTCATCCCCACACAAAAAAAGCACAAGCTTTGAACTTCCCAAACCCATCCACGCCCAAAAACACAAGCTTCGAAGTCCAAGAACGTCGAGGAGCATAAGATTTGTTGCTGCCGCAGGCATCTCTGCGTCTCAAGGTAACCTGCCGTCCGGCCACAATCGTACCCTTTCTCCTCTCCCACGCTTACCCATTCCCTCCCCGAGCGGAGCGCGCTCGGTATGGCGAGGTGTGGCGCTCGCCATTTCGGTACCGACTCCGCCGTGTATGTACACCACCTGCGCCGTAAGAGAATGAGAGGTAAAAAGGCGATTTTTTTTTTTCGCGATCAGGCCAAGCGCGACGAGCACAGAGCTTCATTGATTTCTCGCACGAGCGGACACAGCAGGTCATCACCTGGCAGGCCAGTCCGCGGCGTTACCCACAGCCATAGCGTCATAGTGTTGCTTCATGAACGAATCACACGGAGCAGCACGAGTAGAGCGGCTTCATCTTGTTCAATGCTCGTGTTTTTTTTTTCCCTTTGCCCAGCGATGCTGCTTTCATCACATTTGCCCATGGTCTCGCGCGGTTGATGGCGCTCCCACTCCTAAAGTCTGTGAATCGCTACCTGCCTGGCCCTAGCCCTCTAGTCGTAGTCGATGCACCAATGACTGAAGGGTACCCATGACTGAATCTAAGCCGCCATATCTTAAATTTAAGCCTTTCTCCTGTCTCTCCGTCGTGGATTACATCTGGTAATTAGAATAAGTTTGTATCAGTAATTCTGATTCTTCAATATCTAATTGAATTGTTTGTGTATGGGGCATTCCATTCTCCATGGCCCCTTTGTGCTGTGATGTTGTCGTTGTTGTGGTAAACGCTCGCCAGTGTATCTGTTGATGTGGATGCGTCTGTGTGTATCTATGACTACTAACTATGCCATGGTTACAGGCGTAGGATATCAGTCTGTGACTCTGTCACTATCAAGTTCTCTCCCACTCTCTCGCCAGTGTATCTGTTGATGTGGATGCGTCTGTGTGTATCTATGACTACTAACTATGCCATGCTTGTTGCTCTTCTAAAAAATACATGGCATAAAGACAGAAACTAGGTGTATGTTTGTGCTACCTTTGGTCTATGTGTGTAGCAGATGTCTCTATCTCTGGGTCTTTGTGGGGACGGTGCATCTGTTGTGAGATTTTTGTAGTTGTTGCTTATTCTTAATCTGAGTGATCTAAGGAAAATAGAAACCCAAGTTTCAACAAGAAACCTAAGTTCCTATGATTTGAGTCATAGTTTCAGTATAGTTCAGTCATTGTTTCAGTTTTCTCTGTATCTTGAAAAATTCAGCCATCCTCTACTATTCCATCAAGTATCTCACCAATTTGGCTTACTGAACCTAGCCCAGGTGGATGGCTAGTTCTACAGTATGTAGGCCACATGAGAGTGACTGTTTCTGTACTAGATACAATGAATATATTTTCAGTTTGCAACTTCAATGGGACAGCATGCCTACAACATTCAGTTTCAGTCATCGCTGTATCTAACATTTGAAAGCCACGTTTCTTTTGGCTGGTTTGGGCTTTGGACTAATAGTATTGCCGATTGTTGTTGTTTTTACCAGCTCATGGCAGATCTACAAGGCCAAGGCTTGGGAGCAGCACCTCTTCCTCTTGGCTTCGATAGAGAGCGAGAGCGTCAGATTGCCATAGCAGCAGAACCTTCGTTGTTCTGTGTTCTCGTTAAGCTTCGCACTCTTAAGGCAGATGGGGAAGAATTCAACCATGAAGCCACAGCTAAATACAAGAAAATTGGAAAGGCTGTGCGTGCAAAAGAAGGGAGATCGTCTGATAGTGTTACCATCCCCTATAACACAAAAAAGACAGGCTGTCAACTGGATTTGCAGTGGCAACAAATGGTAACAGACTTCGAATTCTAACATGTGCTCATGTTATTTCTGATACTTATACTAAAGGCAAGCATGGACAATTTACTCTTGAGGAAGTGAACCAAATATTCAGTTTTGGAGTTCACTGTGTTCACCAAGAGTTAGAGATTCGCGCAATGGAGGATGATCTGATGATTTCTGAGCGTAAAAGAAACTCTACTCCGGCAGAAGTTGTCGCATTAGATACTGAGTTAGATTTGCTTGTGCTTGAGATTGATGCTGAGGAATTGACTGTGCGTGAAGAAACTGAAGATGATGAAACATTCCAGATCCGTTGTGAAGAGGCTCATCCACTAATTCAGTTTGCCAATGAAAATCTTAACAAGCTGCAGAAGCTTGTTCTAGTTGGATGGCCCCCTCAGAAATCAGGTGCTTGTGTCACGGGACAAGTTTCACATCCCAATTGGACTTATGATGCAATCACATCCCTGAACATAAAGGGATATAACATGACACTTTTAGAGGTTCCTGGGATGGCCGGTGACTGTGGTTTTTCTGGAGCCCCGGCCGGTCATGAACGCTGAAGTTGTGAATGCTGAAGGTCAAGTTGAAGGTCGATGTGTAGGTGTTTACCATGGCGTCTTTAATCTGATCAATGGATATGCCATAAGCTTGGCGAATGTGAACGAATTTCTTAACCGACACAACATGGTACGTATATGTGACAAATAAATACATATATATCCTATTTAAATACCGAGTCTATATTTACTATTGTTCTAACCTGTACTATCCATTTCAGTTCGTTTTTCAGCCGCCGCAGCCCGGCCAGAATTAGAGCATCCTGTCGCCTCACCACCGACCGCCTGATGCAGCTACCAACCTCCTGTCTGGATTCTCCCCATCCGATTTTGCCACCAAGATTGGTGGTTTGGTGATAGTCGTGTTTCGATTTATCTGAACCTTTTCTAATTTAACTCAAGATCGTGTTGGAGTCTTTGTAATCTGCAGTGTAGCTTACTGGTAGCGAGCAGGAGACAGCTCATCCACTTCCAAAGAGCCACTTGCTGTCATATTTAGGTGTTCCAAACATCTGATCGTGTTGGGGTCGAATTGTTTTGAAAAATATTAAATGATTAGCAGCCTTTTAGTTCATGTTGATGATTATTAAACATTTAATATCTATTTTTGTCAGAGGAGGCTCTCTATTGCACTTCGGTGTTAGCTACTGTTTTTGCCTTTCCTGTTTATTTGATGCAGGGGAGGAATAGCTGGCTGGATGTGTGATCAATGGGGCCATCTAAATCATGTTTAGTTTTCTCCCTATTATAGATCATAAACTAGTTTAGTTCAGTTAATTCCGTCCTGATAATTATTTGACCCGACCCATGCCCCAGCGGACATTGAGCTGTTCCGGCCTCGCCGTCAGTACGATACGTCGAGACCTCAATGTCCTTCCTGCTGCAATGCAATCGGTGCGCCAGCATGGCCGTTGCAAGACCTCGTCCAGGATTTGGGGATTTGGGGATAACTTGTGAATGTGTGACGATTTGGAGCAACGGGCCAATGTGTGACGAACACGCTATATTAGGGTAGGGATTTGGGGATAACTTGCGAATGTAACAGAGTTTACACGGTTGCGGATGAACTGCGATTACTACTGAATACACATTTTTCTTGGGTCGGAGGGCGTAATAATGAAGTATAAACCAACATGCTGCGTCAGTCTCAAACAAAATCTGGAGGAGATGATTTGGAGGACGGATATGCATGTATTAGGAAAAAATGATCGTAACAAAACAAACACTGATCGAAGGTTAACATTTCAGTCAAACAAGGTCAGTCTTTATCAAGTTGGCATTCAGACAAAGCACAAGGATGCATTCACTTGTAGCTGCGCACCCAGCGTATGCCGTTGGATGTGATGCTGTGTAGCTGCAGGCTGGCCATATTTCCGAAGTTTATTAGCAGCTAATCCGCCTGCCCGACACTGTACTCTTCATGCAAACGACATTAACACGTGGAAACCGATATGCCTTCACTGCAAAATATTTACAGTTGCATAAGGCGTCGAGTTTTTTACATTAGAGATCCTTAGCACAGTATAACTAACATCGCGCAACGTTGTAAGAAGCAAAACAGAGCAACAAACAGATGCTCGATGATATACAAACAAAAGAACAAAATTCTGTACCCAGAATTCAGGGATCTTCACATAGTACATATGAAGCATCACAAGCTGGCACAATGCACACTTTTTCAAGCCTCACAAGTCAACACTACTAATCCTTACACCCCCATTTCTTCCACATCCTGGGGAATTCCCAAACAGCCTACCATCTAAGAAAAATTACAACTCTAATTTCTCATCAATATACTACACTAGGAAACAAGGCTATTTTCTTCTGCAACCAATTGATATCTCAACTCCGACCTGATTGCGATCGATTACCTTGTTGCTCAGCATAAGGCCTTATGAAAGTTCTCCTCCACCAAACCTCAAAGGCCTTCTGGAGATTGGGGCAGCTGTCCCCAACCTTCAAGAAGCTGCCAAGCCAGGACAGCAAGATTGTCTGCTGATCCTCAAGCGGGAGCGTCAAGATGGTCCGCCCAATACCTTCCTCCACCACTTTCCGGTCGAAGGACCTGCAACCGTGCTGTAACCAATTGTAGTCATCCATCAGAGGCTTCAACCAGACATCCAAAAGAAGCCTCCTTGTGTCCTTTGAAGGAAGCATCTCTCCTTTCCCAATTGCCACAAATAGCCTCGCCGTGACACAACTGACAAGGTGGCGCGACTTAACTGGCAACTTGGAGTGCAGCCCAGCCAGCTCATGTTGGCTAGCCCATATGACCGCCAACTCATCAGCAGCATTCCTATCAGCTAAAATCTCAGCTAACCAAAGCAGATTATCTGCTTCTAGAGCAATTTGTCGGAAAACTGGTTCTTTAATATTAAGAGCTTGCTCTGCAAAATCACTGTCAGTTGCTTGCTGAAACAAGATTAATAATGAATCCAGGCAGTTCCGGCATGATCTGTAGAGGGTCTCAGAACACAAGTCAGATGATCCACTAATACAGCTAGTGCTATTCTCCTTCAGAAGCTTCTGTACCAAAGACTTCATCTCACGCCGCCCCCCTATCCTCACTGCTTCTCAAAACCAATTCAATGATATGTGAAAACGTGTCATTTGGTGGGGTCGTTAGATCAGACACCACCCTCTTCAGTACAGGACTAACACCATAGTTGTCACTCTGCAGATTCCGAACAGATGAGACCACATTCTCTTCTTCTTCCCCAACCCAAGGGACTGCTTCCAAGTAATCTAAGCATGACATGATGCATGCTGGGAAACCTAACAGCTCTGCTACCTGCACAATCAAAAAAAAAAAAAAAAAAACTTAGGGAACAATAAACCTGAGTAAAAGAAGCTGCATTTTTATGATGTCTGAAGAGTCCAGATTGATCGATCGCAATTAAGGACCCGCCCCACGTTAGCAAGGTATGTCCTGGGTCCACGTAGTCATGGGCCTGATTGGTGCAATTATCTTTCTGTGCCATTTGCCCCATAAAGCAATAACCTAATTCATGACAGCCTGCCTAGCCTGAAATTTGTCCCACCCACCACCAACTGGTATGTGCGAAATATATAGGCGAAGTCTTTGTCAGCATCCATAGATTAAGTGGCATGTTGTAGTATTATGGGTATAGCAGACAATATCCCTTTGATGTAACAGCATGAACCGGACATGCAGGCACCATTCCGTTACACCGAATAATGTGTTCTTTTTTCTATTTATTAAGGATCGTTAGTTTATTAGTACTAACGGCCGGCCATACTGCAATAAGAATACTGCCTACAGTAATATATAAGCGACCTAATTTGAGCCCTTAATTCTGGTGTGATCCCTTGATACTGAATAATAATGAAACTAATTCTGTGCCATTCTAGTCAGCAGTAGTGTTACAAAACAGAATGGTTTTTACTAGGGCAAACCTTCAAGATTCGAAGAACACGAGGAACAGTTTGCTTGATCAGCCTCTGCTTGACATCACCGCAGTACATCAACCCAACAGTCTCAACATAAATCTCCACATCCTCACAATCAGGCACTTCTATGCTCGACACTGGAGATTGCCTGGACAGCTTATCAGCAAAGAAGGTACTGTTTTCAGCTAGGATGTTCTTGTGAACGCTCATCTTCACCGCAACACCATCCTTGCCATACAGCACCACCTTCAAGTCGCTAGTCTCGAGCTGGCCAAATCCAACAGATATCTTATGCTGCTTCTGGGGCCTTTCATTCACTGCCTTCGGTGGATTAGTCGCAGCATCCTCTGCCGGCAAGCACCTCTGCTCCTCTGAATTGATTTTAGGCCTTGTCGGAGTCGAGTGTGTCCTTCTCTCGGATGAGATTGTTGGTGCCCTCTGAATAGATGAGGCCTTTGATGCAACAGGCGAGGCACCCCTTTAGGTTTCCCTTTCGCCTGCTGGTTTTGGTTCTTCGCCGTCTTCTGGAGCACGGCCTGAGAAGGGCAGCACCAGAACCCTTCTGGGGTTACAGCAATGGGGACATTTCTGATCTTCGTCGTTCGGGCATCAACACTTGCAACCTTCGATTCTGCCATGTTGCCTTCCGAAGATTATGACCAGTTCTGATGCCAGCTCATAGACCTGAGTAGTGATGCAGAAGAGTTAAATTAATGAACTGAAAAGTTGCCATTTGGAATCATGAGAATGTATTGCTCACAAGATCAACTAAGACAAGATGAATTTTAAATTATCTTATGACTCTCAGCACTGAGCACGAACCCTAGCTTCGTAATTCCCACCTAATCATATGATTTCTCTATTTCACAAGAACTTCAGAGTTCAGAGACATCTTCTCCATCAAGAATTTTGCTTAAAAGTAAATACTAGCCAAATTCTGAACTAGACCTGACTTGAAAGTTGAGATCAAACATCAACAACCACAACAAATCAGTCACGATCCTACAGCAAATTATTGGTATCTCATCATACAACATAAATCATCGCCTATATCTATATGTCCAGAATCCAAGAACAGAAAAAAAAACACTCAGTAGCTAACGAGTTCAGAAACGCCTGTATATAATGGAAGAACAACCAGCAAGGCCACACATACCTCACCAAAACAACCCTCTCCTATCTCTGGAGAATCCAGAACCCAGAAACAAAATTCCTTGACAATTTTTCAAAGCATCACGAACAATCGCGAAACCCACCTAGAGGCCAGCGCACGAAAGCCTCGCCTCCCCTTGTTCCGCCGCAGCCCAGCCCAGCGACAGCCGTAATAATAAAGACGGGCAGAGCATCTAGCGATCGATCCAGCCAGGCGTGAGTGATGGGAACCTCACATCACCTCACCTCTTTCCCCAAAGCCGGCCGGAGAAAGACGAAGAAGGAGGAGTAGGGCCGGGAAGGGGAAGAAAAGCAACGGAAGAAAGAAAAGAGCGCACCGCACCGCAAAGGGAGAGCAGCTTCTTTCGAGAGCTTTTTACCGCACGACGAGGAGCGGGCGGGCGGCACCACCTGCCATCATGGCCCTCCTCCCCTCACTCCCTCTCTGAATTTCTTCTCGGATTCTCTTCCGCCTTTTCCCTCCCCTGCTTGCTCGTCTTCTTCCTCCTCCGTCCTCTCGCTCCGCCTCTTTTATCTTTATCCCGCTGGCTGCGGTGACTGTCTGTGTGTGCTCTCACTCTCGCTCTCGCTAGCCTGCTCCCTCCTTGCGTTTGCAGCTGTACCACAAGCTGACCGACCGCCGCTGTAGCGGCTGCTTTGTGTGCTCCAGACACCTCACTCCCAACAGTATCTTAACTGGGCACGCACTGTGGGAGGTCTCACCACCTTGCGAGGGGTCTCTTTTGCGAAGGCCGTAGCGCGGGGCCCACAGGCAGTGTCACGTCCTGACAGTCCTGTCTGATTGGGCGGGGCCTGCGATTTAACTCCACCCCTGCCTGTTTTGTTTTTACTGCCTTGGCACTTGCAGTACTACTAGTCGTTCCTTCTGTACGCAGCTTTGTACCTCGCTGGAAGGGTAATCTACCTTGGCATCCGGTCTCCAGCGTGGTTTGCCCCCCCCAAAAAAAAAAAAAAAAAACTTTTAAAATCACGTGAATGCTATGATCTGCTCTGCTGCAAATGATGGATGGATTAGGCACTTGGGTTTTAGTAGTACAGCTGGATAGTAAAAAGAGTTTTACTGCTACCCAGGCGTCCATTTCTCGATTGAAAAAATGAAGGTAGGACAGCCAGATCATGCATCATCAGATTAATCGGAGAGAGATTCTTTCTTTGCGTCAACTTTGAAGCATGTCGGCATGTTTGCGTGAGCGGAACTCATCATCAGTTCAGCTGGGCAAACACGCTCGCTCTCGCTTGTTTCAAATAATCTATCATTGTCCTAGGGCTTAGGCGTGTTCCTACTCCATTCCAAAGTGCAAAAATTGCGGCGTGGAGTAGGCTAAGTTAATGCCGTTTTTGAGTAAAGCCCACTCGTCTTGCCAGTTAAGTAGTCCACACTTGGCGTGTCAGTGATCTCGAATTACAAGACACAGGCCAGGTTTGAATCCATCATGCCTTGGCAAAATGGCAACGGAGTAACAATCCTAGTACGTGTACGTAGTGCTTGCTGCAGTGTAGTAGCATATCACGGGGCGGCAACACCAAGGACTGAACTGAACTATTGTGGCCTCGTGAGAGGGCAAGAAAAGGACATTAGCAAGGAGAAAAACCGCAAGGACCAGCAGGAAATCCAAGGGGCTACCGCCATCGTGGCAAGGCTGCCGATTGCATGGCACTAATAAATGGCGAGGCAACGAGCACCAGGGGACACTGGCACTCGAGTAGTGAAGAAGAGACGACAAAGGAAGGGCCAGATGCCCCTGCCCATTTTCACCCGCATTTGTATAGGCGCTGGCATTTGGAACCTGCCTACCAAAGTGCCAAGCTGTCGGAATCCGAATCTCGGATACTCTCGACCATGGAAAGCTTACATAGAATTCCAAACGTTTATTTTTTTTAGTATTTTTTGGCGAATTAAATTCGAATTTGTTCTAAAAATAAAGTTCTACACAAAATAGAACATCACCTCCTATTATATCATCCCAAAATAGATATCATTCTCATTTTTCGAGAAGTTAATTTTTTTCAACTTTGAGTATTTGACCAACTGTATAGTATTAATTTATTATTATTATTATTATTTTGTTGTTGTTGTTGTTGTTGTTGTTACACATAATTGTATCATTAGAGAGATCATTGAACATATTTATATAATATTGTTTGGAGATATAAGTTTTCACGTATTTTCTACAAACCTAATCAACGCCGACCAAGCACGCATCCCATAATGACATTTATTTTTGGACGCATGAAGTCTATGCATAACTCAACAATATCATCTAAAAAGGAAACTGAAATAAGGGCACACCTATCTTTTGTTAGTATCCTTAAGGGCACTCTCAATGGAGCATTAATGGTAGTTTATCTCAATTAAATAGCTTGCAAACTAAGCGAAAATGGTGACGTGGCAGCCTAATTAATGAGGAAAGAGAGCACAAATAATAGAAATGGGTTTTCATGGAGAAACCATGTCTACTCTTAACCCAATGTACAAGAAACCATGAATTTGTCTTTTGAGAGAAACCACAGGTAGTTTTTTTATAGGGTTAATACAACTCTCCCTATTGGCGGAATTGGGAGAGAGAAAGATAAAACGGTTATTACGCGAAGACACTACCACTGTGAAGAATGGTTTCTATAGATGATTTCTTTTGTTATGAAAATCGTGTTAGTTTCTTCTATTGAAACTGCCCTAATATGTCAGAAATCTTTAGAAACTTGTTTGTTATAGGATGGACTGTTCTGTAATAAAGAGAATTCTAAATATTTTAGGATAGGTCAAGAGAACGCGAAAAACACATGTGCTCTCACTTTATTTTCAAATCAGAGGCTATCATCAACATAACTAATGGTGATTGGTTGATAAACAACAAGTAAGATATAATATATACTAGATTTATGTAACTATTTAATGCTAGATTGATTTATCCTCTTTCACCCAAAAAAAAAAAAATGTTTTATTCCCCTCTAGGATCCCCTATATTTGAGCACTCTGTAATTTTCAATGCCTGAGTGCGATAACTAATCCATGATGAAAAGTGTTCTTTACTACTCATGCAGTGTTGCAGTACGTCTTGCATTGCCAAATTTGAGGAGCCGTTGGAGTGTGAGAATAACAGGACAAGAGCACGGTCGTTGGCAGGCACATCATCGGTGTTGGTGTACGCGGAACTGGGATTAAGGGAAAGAAGACAGCACGTTGGACGTGGCCCAACGGTCCACCGATGCGTTTCTGGTTGACCAAAATTTAGCACTAACCCTGTTCAAATTCAAGCACACACAAGTATACTCTCCTACATGCTTCGCGGTTTCTCAAGTCAAAATAACACGATCTTTTACGCCACGGAACATGGGGGTATCAACTTTTGGATTACCATGAGGCGTTGATTCTCGCGTCCAAATTTGTAACTTGGCTCCCTCCAATTGTCCTTTGTTTCCAACCATAACCAATTGCCCAGCAGAAAATGGTGGTGCCAGCAGTCTGAGTCTTCGAGTAGCTCGGACGGAACCTGTGGTGAAACCTTTTTCGTGTCTTTGAACTTTGATCGTTTTGACTGTGAGAACGGAATCATTCAGGGGGCACACTCTGAAGTGACCGCCATTGTTCTTTGGATTTGAACTTTGAAAGTTGAAACCGTATGGTTCCAGCTCGGCTAAGCTAGCGACTTGGCCTTGGGTTGGCGCCATTATTAATTCGCCTTTCCCTTTCGCTTTTCGAAAAGTCGGATCAATTAATTAGGTGCAAAATCAGCTTTTCTTTTGTTAAAGGAGAAAATAAATTAAAAGTCTGGTATAGGTCAGGTGGAAGATTGCTGATACGTTCTACCTTTATCTTAGGCCTAAAACCGCTTGAAAAAAAATGGAATACGAAGACAAAAATGGAATACGAATACAAACGAACAAATTACTATTCATCGGGTTGCAAAATTCTGCAATGGCCAGCCCAGGCCGTGCGAAATGGAACCGGCAGAAAAGGTACTGTACGCATACGACGGCTGACGACTTGGCGGCAAGCTGGGCGCCGGTGCGGGCCCGTGCACGGGACCATCATTTCGCGGCGCGCCCGTGCTCCCGTCCTGATCACTGCGCGCGCGTGCCGGTGCCGGTGCCGCTCCTCCGCGATCGGGATCTCGCGCGCGTGCAGGCGCTCGTTCTCGTGCTGCCGTGCAGCTTCTGTTACCGCATATCCCGGCACGTAACAAAAGCTTGCCTGGTTGTTTGCGTGCTGCCGACTGGCGACTGCCATGCCGCCCGGCCCGGCATGCCCACGCGCCGCCGTCTTGTGTTCTTGTGCACTTTGGCAACTGCCTGCTGTGTTTTTGTGAAGCGTGATGGGTGGATGTGGATATGGATAGGTTCAGAGAGTGCGTCACGCAACCGATCTAAACTCATCATCCTTCGATCCTGAATCTGTGTGTGGGCATGCGTTGGATTTCCTGGTGGCCCCTCGCCTTTTTTTTTTGACAGAATGGCCCCTCGCCTAGCCGAGCAAAGGAGTCGGAACAATTGCCTGTGAAAGCGTTTGGGTGAGCGGTGAGCCAAATTGACTCTCTTGCCCTGCCAAACCTTGTTTGGCGAGATTAGACAAGCAAGGCAGCCAAGGAACCAAATTAGAAAGAAAAAGCTAACCGATCCAGCACAAATCCATTGTCGTCTAGTCCGGTTAGGAACCTGGCTTTCACCCAGGCGACCCGGGTTCAAATCCCGGCAATGGAATGTTCTTTTTCGTTGTCCTGGGTCTCATAGAGTGTTCTTTTCTTCACGGCCCTGTTCTTTTTCTTCACGGCCCTGGGCCTCGTCCTGGTCTTATTTCTTTTCTTCACGGCCCTGGGCCTCGTAAAAAGAGGCCACGGCCCAATCTCCCCTTACAGTCGGATGAGATGAGTAAACGACGATTTCCTTCCATCTACTTTGCTCCTTTTGCAATACAAGAAAACAAGTGTGGATGAAGCGAAGGCACTAGTGTCAAGAATTATTTTTGCTCAAAAAAAAAAACTAGTGTCAAGAATTATTTAGATGTTTTCTGTTCCCCTTATTTTAAAATTTAAATTATAAGTCATTTAAGAAACTTTTTAGTTACTAAACTAGTGTCAAGAAGACGTTTGACTTTTTAACACCAACTCACCAAGTTTGATCACCCGTCTTCTTCAAAATTTTGTGCAAAATATCACTTACTTTGCCGTGGCTTGTTTTATTAATAAAAAAGTTCTTCAAGAATAATCTAAATTTGACTATGTTTGCACAAATTTTTTGAATAAGAAGAGTGATCAAACTTGGGGTAAAAACAAACAAACGACTTACAGTACAATTTACGACAAAGGACTTTTACTTGTCACATGATATATAACTTGCTCATGCACTTGCATTTTTTGGTTGCAAGTACTCTCTATGTGTAAAGGATCTGGACGACCTTGTTTGGGTCTACTAAATTAACCCAACATCTCTAACAATTTGACATTTCCCCTAAATCATGGATTTTGCCAACTCCTAAAATAATATGGGGAGAAAAAAAAGATGCCACTCCAAAAATTTAGCATTTTTGACTTCTCAAAATCAAAATGAGGCCCACAAATGACGTTTTTTTTTTTCCCCACGGCCTATTTGTTTCGTTTCGGGTCCAAGTAAACGTCCACCGAGTTATAGACCAAACACAGTTAGTTCAGCTTGACAAAACCCTAGTAATTGGGACTAGTTTTCAAAAAAAAAAAAAAAAAAAAAAAGTAATTGGGACTAAAGGTGCAACCAACCTAAAAAAAATATCAAAATGTCCCCCTAGTCTTTGAGGTCTTTCAGATTTTTTTTTTTTTCTATAAAATTAGTTGATTGTAGTGATCTCTATATACGATTTCTATGCAATTGCCGCGTTCTAGAGGGCTCTGAAGCTAAGAATTGGGGTTCACCATGAAGGTTTAGCCAGGGGTCTGAAACAATACCAATGATCTACCACGATTTGGGATTAAGGGTATGTTTAGTTCCGGAGACACTAAAAAAAGTCCCTAAAAGTCCTAGTAAACCAAGAAGGTTCAACTTTCTTACTACTTTCAGCTAAAAAGTCCCTAAAAGACTCTAATGGTTTTTTTTTTTTTTAAAAAAAATAGACTCATGGTGATTTTTTTAAGTCCCAACTAAAAAAAGTCATAGACTATTGAATCAAACAGGGTCTAAATAAACCGTAAAATGATATTAACTTCCTAGTAAAGCAGGTCCTCCCCTTGCCTAATCTGGACCCTTGGCTTCCGGTCGGTGAAGATCCGCCGAGTTGCTCCCCTCCACCTGCAGAGCGCAGCGTCAGCTTATCCCCTTGGCCGTGACGCTCCCTATCCACAGCGCCCGCTCGCCCATCAGCGCACGCCGACGCCGAAGCATGGCGCTCTCCGTCTCCTCCCTCGCCGCCGCCCTCTCCCACCTCTCCCTCCCATCGACCTCCACCTCCAAGCCCCACCCTGCCCCGCTCCTGCGCCTGCGCTCCAGCTCCCGCCGCGCCGTCAGCCTCGCGCTCCGCGCCTCCGCGGCCGAGGCCGCCGAGCCGTCCGAGGCGGACCTGCCCTTGGAGGAGGTGGTGGCCGTCGAGGAGGAGGCGGAGGAGGATGCGCTGTCCGGAATCGCGCTGCGGAAGTATGTGAAGCAGCGGCTGCCGGGCGGGTTCGCGGCGCAGCGGATCACCGCCACGGGCCGCCGCAAGACGGCCATCGCCCGCGTCGTGCTCCAGGAGGGCACCGGCAGGGTCTTCATCAACTTCCGCGACGCTAAGGTGCCTGTCAATCCGAGAAATGCACACACTGATTACACCGATGTCGCTCCATTCTGTTGTTTGGGCCGCACTGCAATCTGTAGTACTATCCCTGCAAATCTGCAATTGGTTAACACCTTAGAATTTCAGGAGACGAACTAAACAGTTGTCGTCAAAATCCTGCAGCACAAACTACTGTTCCAATATGTGCCAATGTGCTTATTACGTACTGTACTACTTATAGTAGTAACAACAAAGACAATGAAGCTTGGATGCCTTGCATTAAGAAGCATGAAAACGAAAATGGCGATAACATGGAATGGAAAACTTCCAGTTAAAAAGTAGTAGGGACTAGGGAGTAACTGGCAAGCTGAAGTAAACTTTAAAAAAAAAATGGCGAGAATGGCAATGTGGTTAGCTTATTTATAATTTTACTTCAATTCTTGGATCATTTACAAGGTTAGTGTATTTACCTCGCAAGGTTTAGATATAAGATCTATCTTGGCAGGCTGGCAGCAGCTTTGTGGCTCTTTGCATTATCTTTGTTGGTTTTGTCAACTTCAAAGGCAGTAGGCACTGAGGCAGCTGTCATTTGGCCTGCTGGTTTGTGTGGTTATTTCTAGTTTTCCTGCGAGGTGCAGGCATTGATCTTTGCTGAAAGTGTTCGAATTCCATTTTTGTTGCTTGAGGAAGAAAATATTTGAGTCCGTCATGGTCTATCTGATCTCTGGCCCTTTTCACGAAAAAAGACCGGAGGCATTGATCTTTGCTCAAAGTGTTTGAATTCCATTTTTCGTTGCTTGAGGAAGAAAATATTTGAGTCCGTCATGGTCTATCTGATCTCTGGTCCTTTTCACGAACCGGAGGGATTGGGAGCGCCCAGAACAAATCTTCATCTATTTCAGAAAGCAGTTGCATTGCAGTCATGTTATTATCTGCAATTTGGATAGATAACGTAAACTGCGTCTGTCAGTTTATAAACTTCGAAAGTGCCTGCAGGATTACATACCACTGACATAGAGGTTCATTTCCAGCGACTTCCTCATCAGGCTGGTTTGCACAAGTATACAACACAACACACCTATTAATGTGTACTGAAAGTGCAACTTCAATCAAGTAAACTGATCTAGTTGAAGATGTTTATTTGATCAAGTGAGCTTACTGATTTTTTTCGAAACATGCAGGAGTATCTGCAGGGAAATCCAATGTGGATGGAGTACTGCAAGGTACCCTTGATGACTCTAGGGTTTGAGAACAACTATGATGTCTTTGTGAAAGTACATGGGGGTGGTCTCTCAGGCCAGGCCCAGGCAATTTGCCTTGGCGTTGCCCGTGCGTTGGTGAAGATCAGCAATAACAACAGAGTTCCTCTGAAGTCAGAAGGTTTGCTGACTAGGGACACCCGCATTGTTGAAAGGAAGAAGGCTGGTCTCAAGAAGGCACGCAAGCGGCCCCAGTTCTCAAAGCGTTGAGGATGTTCACATGTTGCAGTTGTTGTATTGCCACTTCCACAGAGGTCTTTTTTCTTTTCTGTCAACTGCTGTGCAAATTCTGTAATGGACGCGATATATCTGTAGTATTCTTTTCCTGAAGCAAATTTCTTGAGGTTGCTCACTAACTCTGTTGATCAACTATATTCTGCACTGGGCAAACTTGTAATCAGCACAGTAAAGAGTAAAGAATGGATGTTAACTCGATTTGCACAACACCAGGTCTTAACATTATTTACTTTAGTATGAAAAATGTAGTGTTCCATTAGCTGTATAAACTTTCTCCCATGAGAATGGCAGGGACTTTTAGATGAAGAATGGAAGCCGGTGAATCATGATCTGCTCGTTTTTAGCACTCCTGATTTCACTTACAAAAGAAAACACAGAAGAAAAGAAAAGACACATGATTTGGGCATAAAAGTGTCAACAGAAAAAAAAAACTGAAAACCACCGAGCGGGCCACAGGCCCACAGCATACCATACGGAATGGCACGGCCCAACCAACCCAAAGCACCTTGGACACCCTGAAGGCAACCGGCCCTCCCCCTCCGTGCCCACTGCCCACTCCCCGAAGCTCTGGGCTCCGGCCATGCCGTCGTCGTCGTCGTCGTCGCTGATCCAAGGCATCTCCATCTCCGTCTCCGACGACGAAGAGGCCACCGGTAAGGTGCGCGTCCGCGTCCGCCGCAAGCGCTCCCGCGGCCCCGTCTCGGCTTCAGCGCGCCGCCGCCGCATCCTCTTCCGCGCCGCGCGGCTGGGCGTGCCGCTCCTCCTCGCCGCCCTCGCCGTATCCCTCCTCCTCTACGAGTCCTACCGCCTCACGCCTTCCCGCTCCTCCACACTGCCTCCGCCGTCCTTCGCGGACATCAGTCGCCTCTCGCGCAACGCCCGCGCCGCTGATGGCGCCAGGAAGTGTAAGCCCACTCGATCCTTAAACCCTTATAATTCCTGTCGATAGAACCGAGTCTTAGTATAATTATTTGTTTGGTACTTTTAATTCGGGAATACGTAGTGTGACTGTATTATATTGCTGTGCTCAGTTCGTTCAGTTGTCTGTCTGTTTACAGTGAAGTGGATTTTTTTATTAGGGTACAAATGTAGGCCTGCTTAGTTCCATTGTTAGTTTTATATATGTCGAGGTATTCTCTTTATTCTTGGTGGTGTGCTTGATATTATCTGATTTGTTACTCCTAGTCTTTATTGCGTAATATGCTCCTGCGAATTGCAAATTTAATGTTGATATAGTGAAGAGTGGGGCACAAACAATCTCAGATTTGTTTCCTCTTTGGTTTATGTATAAAAACCTAGAACAGCTGTTAATAATGCCGATTGGATAAAGCCTAAAGTAGTCATGAGAGGGATTTACAAGTTACAATAATGTACTGTTTTGACCTGACCTGGACAAGCAAAACAACAACAACAACAACATATAGCCTGAAGTTTCTTGAACCTGGACTGAAGCTAAACTGTTCTACTTGTTTAGTGCTTTTAGCTCACATATTTTTACTGATCGTTCTGGTGTCTTATGGTTATAGCATAGTTTCGTTTCCTTTTATCTTGTGTTCCTTTTTGTACTTGTAGAATATCGTGATACAACAACTAAGACATCTGCTCTGCTTATAATTATAGCATTATTGCATTTACAGCATGCCTGAAGTTTCTTGAACCTGAGAAGCTTCAGAATCTGGAACTTCCAGAAATTCCTGAAACAAATTTGTCAATTAAGGAAGTTGTGTACAGATCAAGTCTGCGCCATAGCGATAATGATACACCATCACATACAGAGAATTCACGGTTTAACTCGTTCACGGGATACCAGACACTCAATGAACGAGAAGAAAGCTTCAAGGTTAACTTTTCAGCATTTAAAATTTTGATGAGTTTTTTTTATATTTCGCCTCAGATGTTCTAGTTACTCAGAAACTTCAAGCTGTTTTAGTTGCAATGAAACCCTGACATGTAATTGGTACCATTTTACAATCTTTAGCTATCAGGTGGTACATATCTCCCTATTCCCATTTGGCAACTACCAACCAAGTTGGTATCGCATTGTCTACAATGTATTTTTTAGGTATAATATTTTAATACATGCCACTCTTATGGTATTGTGACTGAATGTTACAGATGAAGAAAAGTGTGACAGCGCACTGTGGCTTCTATAATGAAAATGGAGGGTTCAGAGTTTCGGATGTTGATAAAGAATACATGAGATCCTGTAAAGTGGTCATTGCAACCTGTGCATTTGGTGGAGGTGATGACCTTCACCAGCCTATAGGGATGACCGAAAATTCCATCAGAAAGGTCTCTTGTCACTCTTGTATCTGAGGTTATTATCTTCAGCTTTTTTTTCCTGTATGTTGACAGATGCATGGGATTTTTTTCTAGGTTTGCTATGTAGCTTTCTGGGATGAAGTAACTCGTGAAGCTCAAGAGGAGGAAGGACGCAAAATCGGTGACGACCTCATGATTGGCCTATGGCGTATCATTCTTGTCAGCGATCTTCCTTTCTCAGATCAACGATTGAATGGGAAAATTCCCAAGGTAGAAGTTGGATTTTTCACTGTATCTTTTGTTGTAGCAAAAAATAGTGCATGGCTCTGATGTTCTGTTTTTGGTCTTTGCCCTCTTGTATTCCTGAACAAGAGAACATCACACATATTAGTATCAGTGTTTCTATAGTGCTGCATATTATCTCAGTGTAGATTATCATTTTTTAATAACTGACTCCGTTTTTGGTTAATGTTCCCCTTCAGCTGATAAGCCATCGCCTTTTCCCCTTGGCGCGGTACTCAATTTGGGTGGATTCAAAATCTCAGTTCCGGAGAGACCCATTGGGAGTTCTCGAAGCCCTTCTGTGGCGTTCAAACTCTTCTTTAGCGTTATCTGAACATGGAGCTCGGAGTAGCCTGTACGACGAAGCAAAAGCAATTGTTAAGAAACACAAAGCAACTCCAGAAGAAGTTGAAGTGCAATTGGATCAGTACCGACAAGATGGCATCCCTGATGAGAAAAGATTCAATGGAAAGAAAGGTTCATTTCTAATCTCAACATGCATACGGTTGTTTGCTTCTAATCTCAACATGCATACGGTTGTTTGCATCTGAAACTTTTATTATGTTTCCTTTTTACTTCGCGCTCTCTCATATTTTTGTATATGCTATGTCTCTTGGCTTGTTTGACTCCCTGGTTTAGCTGTCGACATTACTTCTTGTCTGCTTTTTGTGAAGCATTACTCAAACCTGAATTCATCACTTTTTTTCACTTCAAATAAGTTTTTGGTTTTTAGTAGTCCCTGTTAGAACCATGGTAGCATTAACAGTTTACACCTGTAAGCAGGAACTTGGCATGCTAAACCTCAAAAAACCACAGTAGCATTAACAGTTTACACCTATAGGCATGAACTTGGGGTTCTGAATCCCAAAAGCACTTTAGTAATAAGTAGTACTGTGTGTGGGCAACCATTCTTGTTATACATGAAACAACTGTGTGGTACAACTGCTCAGCTGTAGTTGTGCAAAAGGCACAAGTAATAAAGTTGGGCCAGTTGCATGCGTTTAGCATAAAAGCAAGCTCCTTTTCTGCCCCTGAACCAGTGATACAGAGTAGAGGGGGGGCCTCACACGCATTCCAGCTCCAGCCCCATCACCCATTCGCTCTAGCCCCACTCGTGGTCTTGGTAGAACGGGAACCACTGCCAAAGTGAAACCAAAATAATGCTTGGCTTCATAATTAAGGATTTCCGATCATGCATATCCTTTCCAGTGGTCCTTTGACTAGCTGTTAATAGCAATGAATGATTCAATTTCTTTTTGCCTTTTACAGCTCTGGCAGAAGCTTCAGTGATCGCGAGGGATCACACCCCGCTGACCAACCTCTTCATGTGCGCCTGGTTCAACGAGGTGGTGAGGTTCACGTCCCGGGATCAGCTGAGCTTTCCCTACGTGCTGAGGCGCCTGAGGCCGCCCGGTGTGCACCTGTTCCCGGTCTGCGCGCGCAAGGACCTGGTCAACAGCTTCGGCCACAGGCGCAAGGTGAAGCCGCTGCTCGTCAAGGAGACGACGTGAGCAGAGAGAGCCCCCCTTCTGGAATTGGGCCTCTCTTCTTGTGGGCTTAAAGATCAGCCCTGCCTGATTAAGTAGTAGCCTCTCTTCTTTCTTCCATCCATCCAGTTCATAAGAACCAAACCGTCGTGTAGAGGAGGATCCTGACGTAGTGAAATTACAGTCAGAGAGTAGTCACCGAAGGAGTGCAACGTACTCGAGGGTAGGGTTAGCTTGGTAGGGAAGGATGTAACTAGCTGAGGAGGACAAGGTGTTGAGTGTTGTCGAAGTTGCTGTACTGTTCCTCCTCGTGAAAATGGAAGAATTCTTCTCCCAGGTTAAAAGGCCGTTAATCCTGAATGATTGCTCCTCCTAATACTTGCAGAGCATGAGAGCGGCATGGGTTAGCATGTTCTTCGGTCAGGTAATTGAGCTGTAAATAATTACTACTCCATAAACAACAAATTACTGAGCTGCCGGGGAATGTGATTGAGACTGATCGATTCTCTCGTTCTCAGGGCTCACTTAAATGTGCATTTGGAGTCGGAGCAATAATTGGGCACGTACAAACACGTACCTACTCGGAGTTCAGAAGGCCTGTCTTGCCCGACAGAAGCAAAAGCCAGAGTGGACAGAAAAAAAGGGCTACTGCCATGCCATGCGTTCGTAGGATCGTGTGGCCGTGTCTGCGTGTATTCTGTTGTCCCATTTAAAACCAAAACGTCATCCGATCCTATGCCGACGCGGTCAGGCCGTGAAACCGAAGGCTGCTGCCACTCGCCTCGGCGTGCGCGAGGTCGCCGCAGTGCGTGGCGTGCATTCACTCCCTCCGATACCCCCGCCGCATTAACCCGCGCTCGGCCTGGTGGCCGCCGAGGAGTATAGAATAGCCGAATAGTACCATTAATGCGCTTTTTTTTTTTCGCGATGATGCTTTTCGATATCTGACTTAAAGAGAATTACTGTGGACGACGGCTCGGCCTGGCATGTTTAATTTTTTTTGACTCCGCCGAGGCATGGTCCTGCACAGCCTAAGAGTGGTAATCCATAGCCATGAATGCCTCTGCGTCAAGGCTGAAAACACTGCAGGAGAGGGTCTTGTTGCCGTGCGAGTGCGACGCGGTGGCGGGGCATGCATTTTTGTTGCGGAGTGGGGGCAACGACACTTCTCGTCAGCTGCCGGCGCGCAGAGAGTGCCGGGAAATGTTGCCCGTCGTCGTCATGCACAGCACAGGGAGGAAACTCGGGGAAAGGATGGCGACGTGAGGGTCGTTGGCGGGGTGATCACTATCGTTTGCGAGCTCGAGGGACCAGGCCGGACGCACGTGAATATCCATCACAAAACTGTGATTGCACGACCGTCGACAGCAGGAGCACGACTCCGTTCGTTGTTGACTTTCGCTAGTCTCCAGTGAGTCTGATTGCGAGCTGCAACAGTGGTTAGTGCGTTTGACATCATGACGACTACTAGTAGCATAGCATGACAAGAAATCGCTAGGCAGCCGGCTCAAGGGAGGAGCAGGCACACGCACACGCACACGCACACGGTCGTAGTCGTAGCCGCAGCCGCAGCCGCCGCCGAATCCAATGCCACTTTGGAAAGTTCTCTCGAACCGTGCCGAGTGGCGAGTGCCGGCGGCAAGGCTGCGAATCCAAGGCTGCTGCTTCTTCAGGCTCCAAAGTCCACGCACACGCGTGCGCGAGCCGGGGCCAGCGAACACGTAGGACACGGTAAGATTACCCAGCGGGCGCGCACTTTCGCTTTGTCTGTCCGGCGCTAGATTTGTGCACGGAACGCCCCGTCTCTCCGGCGCAAAGCGGCAAAGGCGGCTGGAACCCGGGGGCAGCAACCCTTTCGCTTTGCCCTCACTCGACTCACTCCATCGTCTGCTGGCTTTAGACGCACTGCACCCGTACGTGGAGTATATCTCAGTATCAGCTGTAGAATCTTGACGGGGAGACCTTTCGTTTTACGCTTCCTTTTTGGCCTTTTCTCACCTACGGAGTATATACTTTTTTTTTCTCTCTCTCACTTTCATCTCATCCCTCAACGCTTCTCCTACTTTCATGGCTGACACTACCCCCATAGCCGCACGTAGCACTGGCTGTAGTAGGAGTGTGTGTGCGCTTTCTCCGGGAGGCGCGACACGTGAACGTGATTGCCGGCCGGTGCGCGAGAGATGTTCTGTTCCTTGCTGTTCTGTTCTGAATCCAATCCTGATACAGGTAGTGCAGCAAGGAACACTGGTTGACTACAGCTGCTTTAGTGAGAAGTGAAGGCTTTTGCTCGCTTTAAAAGCACATGGTGCTTGTGTTGTGTTGGTAATTGTGATGGCGTTGGAGCTTTCCTGTCAACGCTGTGGTTTTCTGCGTCGGAATGGATATTCTTCTCCTGCCTGGCCGGTGGCTCCGTGGCTGCCATGTCGACTAGCAGTAGTAGTAGAGTAGGAGCACTACGTATTAGTACAGTCACTACAGTGTAGTATAAGATTGTTAACGCCTTAATTTAGAGTTGAATGTTGGGCACCAAATCCGTCAAACTCCGTGATATGATGGTATCGTTGACCTGAACTGAACCGTTCCGTTGTAGCACCAGCAAAGGCGGCAGCTGCATCTCAAGTCTGAGTATCTGACCAAAAGGCAATCAAAAAAATCCAAGAATATTACAGTGGTGAGCTGGTGGATCATGATCCGGTAGTCAATACACTACTCCACTACGCTCACTACCCTCGTGCTAGTTGAGGTGAATGGTGATCAATCATCATCGCTCGTGGACCTGTGGCTAGTTTGCTTGCCGTGTGCTACGCAAGCAGCAGTGCGCACATCGGATTCGCTTTTCTTTTGACCTCTGGCTATAAAGAACGCGAGCGCTGCAGGCGGCTCGGCTCGCAGCCCCAAGAACATTGATGCGAAGGATCGGACTGGACGCTGCCTGTCTAGCTCGGCGAGATCTCTATCGCTATCTCTGGGCACAGCCGCATGCGTCTTTCCGGGTCTCAAGAAGATCCATGCAAGCAATGGAAAAGGAAAGGCAGCGTACGCACCGTCTAGTCTTCTCCATGTGACGTTTGACATCGGGAGCCTCTATCACAGACTATCACAGATTACCGAGGGGGCGAGGTAGCGCCTAGCAGCATGTCTGTCTCCCAATCTGATTTTTAGTTTTGTCATAGTTTAATAAGTAAACAAATTTACAAAAGAAGTGTTTCAATTAGTTTATAACATAAAATAAGTATTACGGAGTATACTATAAAAATATTGCAGTATTACACTAGACGGTAAATCTATCTCTAACTGCCATTTTTTGTTTCTCAAGAAACGATTTTGAGTAAATATATAAAAAACTTGTTCATATTATGGTATATGATCAATCTTATGATTAGATAGATCACTAAATCTATTTTTATTAAAAAAAATATTAAAGAGATATAAATGTTGCTGATATTTTTTATGAATCTAGTTAAAATTGAACATGTTAAAAATGGAACAGAACTAGCATCTTGCATTCTTTCTGTGCAAAACGTCCTTTCCTTTTTTCCAGCCTCATGTGGCCCTTGGAGCAGCAGTAACGTGACTAGTTTTGGCTGAACCTGAACTCTGATGAGATGTTAGACAGAGTTTTAGTGCGGTGCGACGTGGGCGTGCGATCAAGCGTGCGATCAATCATGTGCAGCGCCGCGCCGGCCGCCGGGGTGATGAATTCAATCATGGATTGACGTGGGCGAGCCATGTGGTGGCCTGTGAAAAGATGGGGGGGGCACAGGGCCGGCTCAGTGACCTCCGACCGCATACTACTGCTGAGGCAGAAACCATGGAGCCATGGAGGCCAGCAGGCACACCGCACGGCCTCCCCATGGCAGCACAGCAGTAGCAGTGATAAAAGGGAGAGACAGGCAGTCGGCAGACTGCTGAAATTTGTCACCATGTACATTAAGTTGGCTTTGTCTTTATTAGCTGGGACAAGTTGTTAAGATTTTCGTTTACGGCAGGTACAAAGCGATGGTGAGAAAACTTGTTTTGTACAAATAAATTAGTTGTAACAAAATGAATACTTCCTTCGTCCAACCAAAACATACAACTATGGATCCATACTGATAAAATTAGGTAAAGTTTGACCAAGGTTATAGTAACCAAGAGGAATTTCTAGAGCATACATTTCTATTCTGTCTGTTTGCTATGACATGTTGGGGTTTAGTGCATCTAGCTTCAAGTAACAATGAAGCCTTTCTTTTGAGTGCTTGAGGACTTTAAGAATCAAGCGTAACTCCCCTTGGAGGAAATTATAACCATGCATGTTATGCTGGAGTATTTGGACAATTCAGAATGATCAAATTTTCTTGACATATATACAACCCACTCTAGAGCACCGCAGTCTCATCTTCAAGAGTGAATATGCCCTGGTTATTATGAGGGCAATGAAGCTGGGTTTAGCAGTTTAGTTCCCTTTGATTGGTTCAAGGCTGCAAGTCGTACTGTAATTTTGTTTATTTTCTTTTATTACCTGTTTTTCCTTTGCTCAAACTTGCTTTTTACCTCTCCTTTTAGAGTAGGGCATTTGCCCTCCTGTTTGCCTAAAAACGGCATTTCAGTTGATTAACATCGCTGAAGTCTTTTAAAAAAACGCATTTTGCTTCTGAGAATCCAAATGACCAAATCCCAAATCACCTGCTTGTTTCAACAACCAGAAACCAAAGCTAGAGTCTTTCAGCTTACCCATAATATTTCAACAGCTAGTATTTACCACCGAATGAAAATCGTTGGTTACATGATGAGCACTTCTGTCATCGGTCGATCGCTAACAATAACAGTGCTGTCTCAGTATTTTCTTCAGCGCATTGTCTCAGTGTATTTTGCGCCAGAGCAACATTGTTTTGCGTTGCAAAAACGCCGACAGTCCACAGCCGTGCGCAGCCACGCGATCACCGAAAAGCCCCAGCCTTTTGCCCTTTCCGCTGCCCACTTTTCCCCTGCACCGCGCACTGCTCGGCTACACTACACAACACACCTGCCTGACCTACCCTGGCCACGCCTCTCCTCCCCAAAGTCCCCAACGCGGCCGCCGGAGCACCGAGCCGAACCGAACCCAGGCGCACGCCTCGTGCAACAAGGGCTCGGCGCCACGGAGAAGGGGAAATTCCCCGTGGACAAGCGCGCGCCTCCCGGCAGCATCGGACAAGTGCTCGCGCCGCCTCCTCCTCCGCCCGTCGCCTCGCCCGCCTGCCCTGCTTTTGATGGGGGCTGGCGGGTGAGGGCGAGGACGCGCGGGCGCGGACGAGGGAAACAGGACAGGGGCAGCCAGCCATGCCATGCACGGCCGGCCGGCCAGCCTTTACCCGCTTTCGACGCTTTTGAGGCGGGCGGAGCCCCATCTTTTCTTCCATTCTTTTGGGCCCCTGCTTCGTTCGTTCGCTGCTTGTGTCTGTAACAAAGCCTAATAAACGTTCTTTCGCACACAAACGGAGCCTTGTCTTTAACGACTGTTTGTCTTTGGGTAGGGTCTAGTGATCTACTGGTGACATTTTTCTGTGTTTCGTGCTAGTAATCCTAATCCATTTGGTTGTAGAACGTGGTACTATGGCAAGACAGGGTCACTTTAGGAGCCAAATGGCATGTTTTTGCTCTGGTTTTCCTCTCAAGTGGGGAGTTTTAGGCGTACAATATAGTCTATATGTTTGCATTGCAATACAGTAGTACTACTATGTACGGAATACATTACTTTTCTAGCGTTGTTTACAACGCAGGCATTCCACTGAATTCCTGCATTAGGAAACTCCATGTTGTTACTGAAAATATATTATATGGTCAGGTTGTCTCATGCATGCTCAAGCACAGTTGAGACAGTAATCATCCTGCAAATTCCAGTTTGTACTGCTGATCAATCCCCATCCTTCAAGAATGCAGTTTTGAATCTTGTGATGCCTCATTAAGTGTCTTGTATGCTCAGGAAACGAAACTATTAATTAGCAAAGCTGCAAAGGACATTCTACTTAGTATCTTCATAAAACAAACTCATCTGCGTGGGGGTAAGAGGGAGATAGTCCAGTGCAGGGTTCTGGAGCGCTCGTGTCAGGTAGATCTAGAAACCTGCCAGCACCATTAACAACTCCAAAGTACAGTGTCCACTGCCAACAGCATCAACCACCAGGATTAAGCAACCTCACACAGTGTCTCAAAACGGAATAATTTCCTACTAATCCTTTTGGCCTGTTTGTCATCGTTTGGTGTGCACATCACTCACCAACTGCTACTGAAAATCTCTTGCACAAGTTTGGTAGGGAACGTGCTAGTTTTAATTTTAATAAGCCTTTTGATGTTTTGTCAGTTTGGTAACACAAGGTTTGGCTCTATTAGGAGTTGGAGGCATTAGGCTTGTACTAATATACTCCCAAAATCTCACTCCAACCACATGTCTGATGTCTCATGGCCCCAAAACTGTTACTGTATCAGGGTTGGGGGTAGAAAAGCCTGATTAGGGCACAAATTACCAGGTTGGTTGAAAAGGTTTCCCTTTCCCTACCCTAGTTTCTCTGGCTGCAAAAACATAGAAAACCCGGAGGAGGAGCAAGGGTTTTTTTCAGACCTGGGCATGCGAAAAAAGGTGCAGTGGTTAACCTATTCTCCATCACAGCAAGGAACCCCAGGAGAGGGAAAAAGTTGTGTGTGGCGTTTTCACGAGGAGATGTCACAGTCAACGGCCTTTTTGCAGGCTCGCCAGTCGCCACTAGCGTGTCATTGGTGCTGCTTGTTCTGTATATATACACATACACAAGCAGTGGGAGTGGATGCAGAGCAGTTGGATCCGAGAGAAAGAGGAGAGAGAAAGAAAGGGCTTTGCTTTCCGTTTCCGTTTTCCTCTCCAAATGGCTCATTGCTTCTTGACCGGAAGAGTGAGCCGGTAGATGGATGGCACTCGTTGGTGTGGACAGTGCTTGGTTCCTTGGAGCTTAGCGTCACTTCAGAAGACGCCATTTCCTTGGTCTTGGATCGTCCGGAGCTCCTCACTCGTGCTCGGCTTCTTCCCTCCCTGCTACTGAGTTCCGGGCGCTGGCCACTAGGCAACAGCAACTGATCTCTGTAAGCTCCGTTCTGCTCCTGTTTGTGTTCTTCGTCTTCGTCTCCGTTGCTGTTTGCTTGGTATCTTTCTGGATTGCTGCTTAGAATGGTTTGCATTTTTTTTCATTTCAGTTCTTGATTGGCTCTTAAGCTCTGCCGCACGATGGAGGTGGAGGCTCTGGAGAAGAAGGGGCACACAGCTTTTTTGCCAAAGCGATGAAATCTTTCAGTTCTTCAGAACGGTATAAGCGATCCAAGAGGTTGGTGTCTGAACGCTTCTGCATAGTTCTTTTGTTTTTTTGGTTCAGATGGAACAATGCTCAAAGTGTGATTAAGCGGTTTTTGAATGGCAGCTATTTTGAGGATGTGTATGCTACAGATGCTTTGCGTTCTTCAGACAAAACAATTGTTCTACCTATGCCGGTAAATATCCCCCCTCCTGGTGCGGACAGTGCTGTTCAATAAATACAGGTTCTCACTTCTCATCACTTCATAGTTCCTGTAGTTTTGAGTAATTTGTCTTTATTCTTTTCTCCCCAGCAAGTTGTAAAAGCTAAGGTGAAAAGTGATATCAGTAAGGAAGCTCAACCTGGGAGGGGAGCACAAAGCACCTTGAGAAAGGAGGTAGGTGTAGTCTGATTTCTTTCAGATAGTTTTTCTACTGCAGATAAGAACTTGCATCTCCATCTGTGTGGGCTTCTAAAATGGAACAATTGTTGTGGTCCTTTTTGGCTGCACTGCCAATAGCCACAAAACAATCTATTTTGTATTTTGGACGAAAAGCAGCAGCACTTCTCAATCATAGAAGAGGATAAGCAAGAGAATTTTTTAATCAGAACGATTTTGATAGCATTTGTACTTCACTAAATGCCACAGTATGATTTTTTTGAAAGTAAAAATGCCACAATATATTTGTTCACAATCTATTCTGACCAAAAAAAAATATTCTTAGCCTGCTGCTGCTTCTCGTTTTTCTACTGAAATTTCCATACAGTGGACTCACGAAATCACCTGATGCAGATTCTGCAACTTGAGCAGCACCTCAAGGATCAACAGGTTGTGCGTGGTGCACTGGAAAAGGCTTTAGGGCCTAACGCTGCTCAAGTAAACTTGTCACCAGAGAATCCAATGCCAAAGGTAATTATTTTTCGCCCAAGAACTATTGTTAGTCTGCTCTTGTCCCAACTTTTCATCACTCATCCGGTTAACTATGTTGATTTTTTTCAGGCAGCTAATGAATTGATACGGGAGATTGCCACATTGGAGCTCGAGGTGAAGAATATGGAGCAGTATCTCCTGACACTGTACCGAAAAGCATTTGAGCAGCAAGCACCTGCATTTTCTCCCCATGATGCTGCTCCTGCATTTTCTCCCCCTGATCGGCGGCAAGCTTCGAAGCTGTCAGTGAGCTCACGTTCCGGGCACCTGGAAACGCCCATGCCAATGAAGTCTTGTAAGAGTAGAGATGCAACACTCCGGTCCAGTTACCCGCCAGCGCATAAGAAATGGAATGATCCATTGGTTGATTGCTGCACATCCACTCGTTCTGATAGAGCGGTTGATTCAGATGTCCTCCGCTGTCAGTCTGCATTGTCATACCGTGGAGTTTGTTCGTCCAGGATATTGCCTTCAGAGGATGATAGTCTTGCAAGGGCTCTTCGCTCGTGCCACTCACAGCCTTTCTCATTCGTAGAGGTAATGATTTGCTCCATGATGAAATATTCACATTATGGCATTGTTAGTAATCATTTTTTAAACTGGTTTATCATTTCCGCATGTGTGATATAGATTTTTCGGGAAGGAAATAGTTGAGACCGGTCTAGGAGGAACTCCTTTTTTTTTCTATCAGAAAATAGTCACCTAAGTTTGCGTTGTAGAGGACTTAAACCCGAGTAGTCAGGTGCATGACAAATTGTGCTAGGCTTAGTTCCTAATTTATGTAAAAATTGATGCAATGTGCTTTTGAAATTATGAGAAAATTGACTGAAAACCATGGCTCAAGTAGTTACTATTTGAAGCTGTATCGGATTTTAAGTTCCTTGTTATGTTTTTTTGAGCAGGAAGGAGAGACCGGTGCATCAGGAATGATAAGCTTAGCAGAGTATCTAGGAACTAATGTAGCTGACCACATCCCTGAAACTCCAAACAACCTATCAGAGGAGATGGTGAGATGCATGGCAGGGATATACTGTAGACTTTCAGATCCTCCCTTGGTTCACCATGGCTCATCGTCTTCGCCATCGTCGTCATTCTCCTCAACTAGTGCAATCTCTCCACAGTATGTGGGGGACATGTGGAGTCCCCATTACAAGAGAGAAACAACTCTGGACTCCCGTTTGATAAACCCATTCCATGTTGAGGGTTTGAAGGAGTTCAGTGGACCTTACAACACAATGGTTGAAGTTCCTATGATTAGTCGTGACAGTAGGAGGCTGAAAGAAGCTGAGGACCTGCTCCAGACTTACAAGTGAGTTGTATTTCTGCTCTTTGGTCGATGGATTTGTTCAATTTGTCAGTTAAATTTACATATCGTTCTCAACTGGTTTCGATATCAGGTTGATTTTGTATCGGTTGGAAGCCGTTGATCTGAGGAGAATGACAGATGAAGAAAAGATAGCATTCTGGGTCAACATACATAATGCTTTGCTGATGCATGTAATACTCTATTGATGCAGTTCGCTAAAATTTCTTAGCACTTTACTTGGTTTGTTCTTTTTGATGTAAAACTTGCTTTGTTCTTGATGGGGTCATTGTAATGCTTTCACAGGCTTATCTGAAGAATGGCGTCCCACAGAACAATCTAAAGAAAACATCCCTGCTTGTTAAGGTAAAGCAAAAATGCTTCCTCTGAAGCATCAGTGGGAGGGTCCTGTAACCCAAAGCACATACCGATTTTCTTTCTCTCCTTTCGCTGACACATGTTTCAACCACAGGCTGCCTGCAAAATTGCTGGACGCAACATCAACGCGGCCGTTATCCAGAGCATTGTTCTTGGATGTAACACACATTGCCCCGGACAGGTATAGCAAGAATGCATGATTAGGTCCAAACCCGGCTAAAAGCACGATGTTCCTACTGTACTGATTATATGCCTTCACACAGAGGCGGCATGCTAATTTCAGCTTCGGTCCTTTTTAATGCAGTGGCTACGGACGCTGCTTTACCCCAGGATCAAAAGCAAAGTGAGCAAAGCGGGGCATGAGTGGCGAGCCTTTGCCGTTGCACAATCAGAGCCTCTTTTACGCTTTGCGCTTTGTTCCGGCAGCCATTCTGATCCCGCGGTAAGCAACAAGTTCCACAAACTTGGTGTCGTTGTACCTAAATACCTTCCTAAACAAACTTAGAAATCGATGCTTACTTTTTGACAAGTCAATATGAGCCCAGTGTGAGAAGTGTTTCATTTCTTGGCAAGCCTTTTAAGCACAAATCTGGCATGAAAAGCTCCACGTTTCCTATCCTATCAATCTATCATGTCAGTGTCACATTAGCAAGAGAATGAATCATGAGCTGCCAGCTTTTGGGTGATTGGGAACGTTGTTAGGAATCTTTCATCTGCCATCATGTTAGGAATCTCGCGCTGTTGCGTCAAAGCACACTGCTGCTAGTACCACCATAATTACTGGATGTGCCAAGCCGACCCCTCTTTTCTGAAATCTGAAGGCAGCAAGCATCATCGTCATCTCACTTTGCTTTGGTTGCTTTGGTTTGCATGCAGGTGAGGGTGTACACTCCGAAGCGGCTGTTCCACCAGCTGGAGGCGGCCAAGGAGGAGTTCATCCGGGCGACGGCCGGCGTGTGGAAGGAGCAGAAGCTGCTGCTCCCCAAGCTGGTGGAGGCGTACGGCAAGGACGTGAAGCTCTCGCCGCAGGGCCTCGTGGACATGGTCCAGCGCTACCTCCCGGAGAGCATGAGGATGGCCGTGCAGCGGTGCCAGCAGGGCGGCAGGTCGTCGGGCAAGGTCGTGGAGTGGGTGCCCTACAACCCGGCCTTCCGCTACCTCCTCGCCAGGGACCTCGCGTTCCCTCACCTCAGCTGATGACCCTGAACATCCATGGCCATGGGCTCCTCCAGCGGCAGTAGGTGTTAGTAGTAGTATATGCGTGTCATAGAGGGTTAGGAGTAGAGAAGGAATCATGTGCAGCTTTTGCGTGGTGATTGTTAATGGTGTGGCGTGTAAAGAGGCTTTTGTAGATGATGAACAGCAAGGAAACAGGGGAGAAGAAATGAGAGAAAGCATGTTTGACAATCGACTCTGTTTGTGATACTCCCTCCGTCCCTTTTCAGATGTCGCTATGGGGTGCGTGTCGGTCAAACTTTCTCAACTTTGGTAGGTTTTGTATAAAATACGTGCAACATTTATATCTTCAGATAAATTTATTAAAAAACTAGACTTAAAAAGATCTTTTCAATGATACTAATTACTTAGCATAAATATTTATATATTTTAATATATAATTACCGGTAGTTTAAAACGTTGACTTACCGGGAAACGAGATTGACATCTATTTAGGGACGGAGGGAGTACGTGTCATCGCCTTCACATTTCTTGCTCATGTCATCGCCATTGATCAAACGTATTTATGGTACGCTATGAAGGACACTTTGGGGGCGCTAAAATGGAAAAAAAACTCGGTGGCAATCTCCTAGCAGTTTCATTTTTTTTTTTTGAGCAAATCCTAGCAGTTTCATTTAAGAACAATAATACCCCCCATATGGGCCAGTATAATCAGACAGGACCGAACTTAAGATCAGAGTCCGGGGAGGGGGAGCTGCTGCCGCTGGATATGAGAGTCTGAGGGGCCCATAACGGACCGGAGTGAGGCCCAACTTTGACACGGAGTCTGGGCACCGTTGGGCTCATGAAAGTCGGAACTCGGGAGATTGGGCAGAAGGTGCAGCTGCTGACACTTGACGGCAAGAAGTTGCTCGTCTGGGCTTGGAACGCGCCGGCGCTCGACTCCATGTAAGGTGGCAAAGAGCCCTTTTAATTTATTCCAACAAATTTAAGAACAGATTAGGATCGGATGGTAAAACTATATAATTTTGAATTAAAAATAGAAATAGTTAAGTGGGATTGTGAAGGAAGACAAAAGGGCATTACCACCACAACACTGGCAATTTCGCTGTGGCCAGGAGCAACAGAAGCCAAGCCGGAGGACATTTGGACTCCTTGGTTCCATATGTGCCATGCTTCAAGTGTTCATCAGTTCTTGCTCCCTATTAGGTGCGACACCCCTACTCTTTGCACTACAAGGTGTGGTATCTATCTGTAGATGCAATAAACCTTCTTAAATCTTAAGCATAAAGCTGACCCAACCAAGGATGATAGCAATGGGATAGGCCCCTCCATGTTGCAGCAGAACAAGGCTTTCCTGACTGGGTCCAGAGTTTGCTTCTAGCTGGTGCTGATGCAAATTGAAAATATGAATAATCTTAGAATTTTGTAGTAATAAAGATTCTATATACTATAGCATACCATAGATACTTTATAGTATTTAAATGAAAATAAAAGTCACTCTAGGCCAATTAACAGAGTTTCTTCATTAACAATTATTTGGTGTTTACTGCCATGTTTTTTCAATGACAGGTTCGAGACATTATTCTTTATCCGGTAATATATGTATTTGTACCTGAATTCAAATTTAAATATGATAAATGATGCTATAAGTATTCGATTCTATGCGGCCTTCATTGGCTGTAATCATTGTAAAATAGATTAACATAATTTATTTTATTTTATTTCATGCACTATTATTAGACTAGGTCAGTATTGATAGGATTAAAAAATTCAGTAACCAGCAATTTGCAAGAACAACTTGTTCTTGTGCATAAGCCTAAACACTAAAAGTTGCAGGTGAATAGTACTAAAACAGTGCATGAACAGTATTAATTACTGAAAGCGATCTCTATAATGATTTGATCCGTCGTCCGATCGAGATCCAACGACCAGGGATTTATGGGATGGCGTGGCCTCGCCCTTTGGCCAAGGCCGCGACGGGGTTTGGTATTAGAATTAGAATTAGAATTAGGGTCTGTTTGGTTCCATGGACTAGAGAGTAGAGACTAAATGGACTAAAAATTAGTCATTAGTCTCTCCTAAGAGTTTATTGTAATAGGAACTAAATGAGTCTGAAAATTAATCCATAGTCCTCATATTTGGTAATTTAGAGACTAATGAGACTAAAAATTAGTCCTTAGTCTCTCCCAAGAGTTTATTGTAATAGGGACTAAATGAGTCTGAAAATTTATCCCTTGTTCTAATGTTTGGTAATTTAGAGACTAAATGAGACTAAAAAATTAGTCTCTAGTCCCTAGAGAACCAAACGGCCCCTTAAAACGAATTTCCACTGGGCTAGCTTGTTCGTTTGATTCCAAGATCTAATCCATTGTAGAAGCAGCACGGTAACCATTGCGTTCTCATCTATCATCTGAAAAATTGGGTACAAAGAGGGCTTGAATCACGTCATACGGACGTTATTTCCCATCAAGAGGATGAAAATGAGCTCTCGATTTCTTTACCGGTCACAAGTCACAACACAACGAGAGATTTTATTTTTTCACAAACAACTGGAGATTTTTATTCCATGATGATGCACGACACAGAGCCTGAACACGAGCACTAAAACAAGCTGAGTTCCAAACTGTGACTTGGGCACACCGTATGGAGATTCCGTGTATTTACACTTCTGCATCTAAACCCACACACGTAACGTACACTTTCATCCTGTTGCCGCGTAAACCAACGGCGCCAAAAACATTTCTCATTTCTGAGCTCTCCGTCTACAAACGACACTTCCTGCTCGGCTGCTCCATCGATTTCCGGCGCGGCCACACCGTCCGATCAAGCGCCGGCGAGCGATTCGTCACCACCAGACACACATATGCCGAGTGAGGTTCGATCTACTCGGTCTCCGGGATAGCAGTCAGGTCGGGGAGAACCTGGACGCCCTGCCGCCCCGGTACGCCACCCTCCGCTTCTGCGCCATGACCGGCGGCTTGGGCGAGCAGACCGTGTCCGCGGCCGCGTACTCCTCCTCGGGCACCGGGAACACGAGCGTTGGCGCCACCGCGCCGCGCCGGAGGCGGCGGCATGGCGAGGACGGCTGGGCGGCCGCCGCAGCGGCCGCAGCCTTGACGAGCGCCGAGCTGGCCTTGACCGCGAGCGCGGCGACCTCGTCGCGGGTGAGCCGACGGCGCTGCATCTCGGCGGGGAGCACGAAGTAGATCTGCCCCGCCTGGAGCTCTTCCCGGGGGTCGACCGCCGCGACGGCGACGGGACCCCCTTCGAACGCGATCCCGTCAGCGTCGCAGAGGAACCACGACGACCCTTCGCCGCCGCCGGCCGCTTGCAGCGCCGTCGCGGCGGTGGCTGGTGGGGCGTACTCCCGGAGCTCGCCGCTGGGGAGCACCACCCTCGCCGTCGCCGCGCCCTCGTCCGCCGCGTCGCTCGACACGCAGAGGCCCATTGTGCAGTGCAGCACGAGCACCTGGCAGCAGTAGGTAGGATCGATGTGTGTGATCTTTGCGTGTGCTGGACCTGCTGGTGCGCGCTTCGCTCCGGCCGGTCTGCCGCGCCTGCGCTGTCCTTGAGCTGTGTCGCGCTTCTTGTTCTCGCGCTGGAGATGGCGATGGCCGATGGGGAGGAAGACTCGAAGCCGGCGGCTATATATAGCGGGAGGATGATGGAGACGAGGGCGGAGGACGGGGCGGCAGAGGGTGAAGTGTCGTGTAGCCTCGAGTGGAGGCAAGACAGGCTGGAAGGTTTGCAACGAGCGAGGCCACGGGGATTCTCGTGGACTGGGCGAGGTTTTCTTGGCAAAGAGAGGGTCAAACAGAGCGCACGGCCAAATATCATGCCGGCTACACAATGACAATGGTGCCTCGCTGTCTAAATCAGATTCTTTTGAATTGAGCCGTGAAGAACTAAGCACGACGACAGAGTGAAGAACAAAGCACGACAGGGCATCGTATCGTTTCAAAGGTTTTTTTTTTTTTTTTTTTGCTAAGCGTAAAAACATGCACATTTTTCAAGCTTTTGGCGCCACTTCGAAGTTAGTTCCGAAATGGTTAGATCGTGTTAATTAGAGCAAATTTTCAGTTTGAAAATGTGTGAAACATATATAGCATCAGTAATCCTGGCGACGTTTTAGTTTCAAAATGAAAAAATAAAATGTATTTGCCAGTTGTCAAGTGGAGAGTCGGGCATTTCTAGTTTGAATAAAAAAAAAAAATATCGCATTTAAACGTGAAATTTGAACATTGCGCGTGATCGAGACTACTTGTTTGGTCTATGTTTGTAGATGTTGGTGCTGTCCACTCCTCCATACAAATGGCTAAAAAACTTCCAAACAAAATACAATACAGAGGTTATAACTAGTACAAAAGCAGGCGTGAAGCAATCAGAAATTTGAATGGAGAAGTTGACAAAGCAGAGGAGGTGTCTCTTTTTTCACTTATTACTAGGAACTAGTATAATGCCCGTCTAACGCTTATACGGTTTTATCTTGGGGATGCTCATAAAAACTTCGGTAAAAGTTTGTCAATGTCCAATGACAATGTTTTGCTTGGAAAATTGATCGAAATCACCATACAGTCTATTATGGCTATAACAAGTTAATACACCAGCCACGACCTAAATGATTCTATCCACTACTTCTCGACAAGTCACATATATATGCAGTCGACCCAGGCAATGGGCAACAATAACCAAATGGATAATTTATCAAATTGTCAGTAATACATCATGCATGCAGAGCTCTATATACCACTCGGTTTTGTGCCAATCCTGTAATCAGAACATCCACCGAGATGCCATAAATCGTGCAGTACGCCTGCAAAACCACACAATTCAAAATGTTACCATAGAGTTGCAAGGGAGCAATACAATGTTAGTAATCAAATCAAGTCTGCCGTCAGCTCCCCCTCTAGGACTGGAGAAGAAAAGGCATGAAGAAAGCACAAAGCTACCAAAAAAACTTGCCTCAAAGCAGAAACAACCTTCAATGCATCCATGAAGAGAGGACCCCTGCTGCAGGAGAGGTGGCGACTCACCTTCACAGACTTGAAGAGATGACCCCCTGCTGTAGGAGAGGTGTTCTTTTCTGCTTAGCTACAGGCCAATGAGAGGAATTGGCTTTTTAATCCCAATAAGATTAAGCCTGTCATCAAAGCCACGAAATGCTCGCGAACTCGTACCTCATGTTAGAGACAAACTAAACCTGGAGAATAAAAAAAAATGTGTATCAACCTGACATATACCATGAGTTAATCCAATGCTGGTCTGCACATTATCTCCATAAATTAAGCAAGTCATATTTGATAGCTTAGGTTTGGGAAAATCAGAGAAGCTTAATCACTAACATGCCAACAGTATACAAGCCATTAACAAGTATGCATTACTATATAGCTTGACAACATTGCTTACTGGATCACATGCTGCTATTTCAAGTGTCTGGATGTAGAGCTCACAGGCACTCGGCAAAAGGTCCGGCCTCCAGTAGTGACTGAATGATGAAGTGAGAACAGTTAAGCAGTGTATTAATGGATTTGCAAGAGCAGTCAAGCAGTGCATTACCCAACCAACAACAGTGCACAACATAGCTGTGTTGGTGCAGAAACGTGCATCTTGACTGCTCAGCACTCACCAGGATCTAGGCTTGAACGGTGCGGACAAGTTCTTTGTTTTACCTGAGAAGGCAAAAGAGCAAACAACTCTCAGATGGCCTTTTTCAATGCTAATACAACTTCTTTCAGCATCCCATAACCTCACCTGTGTACAAATGTCACTCTCAGAAACTGAGAAACAAATGCTATGGACATGCTACGCTACGGCAACATTCGAATACGCAAATTGTAACTGAAATATCATTATCAATAAAAATCTTGACAATACTGCAAAATGTCATTGTTCGCTTGAAACTTCAGACTTTAACAAATCAAAAGTATACTAACAGAAAAGAAGTGCACACCTGAATCATTGTCGCATACAGCTTGACATATGCAACGACATATGTTAGATAACTTTCAGTGCTTTCGAGTTGTCCATATTTTCTTCCTGGTAACCTATTAGTCTGTAATAATCTCTATTCCGTGCTTGAGCCTACAAAATTACAGATATCACAGGGAAAAAACTCCAAAGCTCAAGCAATGGTTACCATTATCTGGGTTTAATCAGAAATCTTAAAAAGGATTAAACCCATCTTGACTCAAAGATGTAGCCAAACAATACAGCATACACCATCTTGAAATTCATCCGAGGTTGGTTATGTACCTTCTCAAGAACCGAAGCTAGAGTGACAAACCTTGCTCATGCAAACAAAAGACATTGTCATAACTGATGCCCAACACCTTCACTCAACATCTGTCTAAACACAGTAACTGAGTTCTATCAGTGATTCTTTTTTAACCAGCGATTGAAGCAAGGACACGACATGGATAGAAACAGAAATAGTTGGTACCGGTGACCGCGAGCCTGGTGAAGCTAACTGCCTTGCGCACGGGGCGGGGGTGGCCTACGCGGCACCTCATCCCTTTCCTCCGTCCCTGGCAGCGCCCATACTCCCCTCGCCACCCGCGACGCCGCGAGCTCGCTCCCGCAGAAGACCGAGCGGGGAGGCAGATCGAGACCGCCCCGAACCTCCTGGCCGCCGCGGCTGCTGCCCTACGAGCGCGGGATGGGCCCGAAGCGGGCACCGGCTAGCTGAGCCGGCCACAGCGGAGGGGGGCCACAGTTCCATCCCCACTTGAAGACAGTAGTACAGGCGGTCGCCGTCCTGGTCTTGGTCTTGGACGCCGCCGGCCGGTTCCTCGAACCCGTCATCCAACGCACGCCGCCGGCCGGTTCCTCGAGCCCGTCATCCAGCGCTCGTCGCCGGCCTCTCAGATGATTCTGGTCTTGGACGCCGTGGCTAGGGATGAGAAGGGTCGAGATGGTGATGGCGGCGGGGTCGTCAGTCTGGGGCGACAGGATGACGACGGCAGCCCCCATCGCATGGAGTCCTGGGAGGATGGGAGGAAGGAGTGCGAGCGTTAGTAAAGTACCGATGATTGCGCGGCAAAGACGATGGGGCGGGCGGGGCGATCTGGAGAAGAGGGTGGGGAACAGCAATGCTAGACCACCGGCGGCGGTGGCGCAGAGAGAGAGGGGGAGCGGGCCTCGAGTGTTTTTTCTTTTCGTTTTGGAAACAAAATTAAAGAGGCACGGCGCAGGGATTCGATCCCTCGCTGCAGACTACGTGCGTAGGACGGAAAGCGCGCCGAGGTGAGGGTGTGTCAGACCATGCATCAAACTTTTGATCCTAGCTTCCCAATTATTTGATCTTTTTTTGTGTCGGATTGATTTTGTGAGCCTTTAACCTACGTTATAGTAGAGATGATTGTGAAAGAATACATAATGGAGGTGAAAAGCCAAACCGCTTAGCCTAATGAAAATGATTTGAAACTGACATTTTTTAGAATTCGATTAAGAACAAGAACATAGAGTGGCATCTAGAAAAAGAGACGTTCCTTCTTCTTTTATTTGTCCACAAAAGTGTGAACCAATCAAAAATTCTAATGGAGAAGTAGACAAGAAGAGCAGATGTTGAACGGTACCGATAGCCGCGTTTTCACTTATTGCTAGGAGTGATGATTGTGAAAGAATACATAACATAGGTGAAAGCCAAAAGCCTTATAAGACTAGCTCAGCCTAGTGAAAATGATTTGAAACTGACTTTTTGTTTAGAATTCCGTTACGAATAAGAATATAGACCAGCTTCTAGGCTAATTTTCTTTCAAGATATTTTCAACTGCTAGTTGTTAAGGGTAACAATGTTTTGGCATTGTTTTTGTAAGCACTTGTGGGACGGCGAGGTAACAATGTTCTGGCATTGTTCTTGTAAGTTCACTCGTGGGAGCGACTGCAAACTATTATGACCCAAACGGAGGCATTCAATTGGTAATTTATCCACTAGTAAAAATGTTCATGCGCATTCTAAGTTGCAATTTATTTTTAGCTATACAGTTGGTATAATAGGAAATACAAACAGGTAACCATGTGAGACTACCAATAGAAAAAGCTGAATAAGGACTAAAAAGCTAATGGTTAATTGAACATGCACCATACCCACTCGTCCACTACAAACTACTAAGGTTCCCAATATACTTCATTGCATCATTCTAAGAACGTGGAATGCAACAATATATAGGTAAACGGTCCCATAGATAAAAGCCTCTCTTAAATATGCATAGTTTCATTCTATTGTTTCATAGAATTAATGTGGGTCGTCTAGTAGGAAAAGAAATGCACATGACGAATGCATAAAAAAGGGACTATCCCCTCCAAACAATTCACGCTAAAATTGATTATTGCTGCTATCCAGTTCTGTGACTTAGACTGAGTTGAGAACAAAGGCAATTGAGAGTACGTCCACATGAAACTCACTTTTTTTTTATTTTTCTTAAAATCGTTGGCACCTCATAAAAACCTTCGCAGCCTGGTCTACTAAATGTAAATGAAAATGTGATAAAATTTTCAAGACACTAGCCTAATTGTACACTCCATCGGTGGCCACAAAAAGCACACAAGGGTAAAATTCTGTCCAGCTATATTGTTAAACTTTCCTCGAGCTAAAGAAAAAGAACTAAAAAAAGCACACAACGGTAAAATTCTGTCCAGCTTTGTGTGATCCCCCTTAAAATTGGTGTACTGCTAAGAACATGTTTGTATTCTCAGTTCCAAATTTAGTTCCTACTTGCTAGTGAAAAATCATTATATCTTTCTCTTGTTGCATTTTACATTTACATCATCTTGGACCTTTCTTTATTTATGGCCAAGCATTGCCACTAAAAATTTAGATGCACGCCCATTGCCACTAAAAAGTATCATCCATTGCTCGCAGCCTAGCTTGGAACTGAGTAACCGATGACAATATAGTTTCACCGTAGGTCGTGACAAACGGGAAAAAGATCTATCACTCTGACGGCCGGCGTACATGTATGTATATCCAAACACGTACACACACTGACTTCTTGAAAATTCTATATCCGCCTCTCGACTCTTCTAGTACACTCGCACAAAAACGGAGTTCACGCGTCGAAGAGACCGCGTGTACGTTGCACGCGATTTCTTCCCTGCCTCGCGCTGTGATATTTTCCTGCGTCACCGTGCGCTTTTCCGTTGCAGGTAGGCCAAAAGGCTATAGTAGCATGCATGCATTGCTATAGGTCATCACCCGCGTGCGTAGGCGCACGTAGAGGTAGCGTGCGAGGCCGAGCGACGCGGCGCGGGTGGGAGCGCCATGGCAGCTCTCCCTCACGAACCGCGGGACGCGTGGTGCTTCCGGCGACGGGAGGTGGCCGGAGTTCACGTGGTGTCACGTACGATCGCTGCCGCCTTTTCTGCCCGTCCGCTCAAAATACTCCACCTAGCGTGGCCGTAGGCCAGCCCATATCGATCGATCATCGCCTCGCTACACCTTGGTAGGTACGAGTAGTACGTACGTGCGTGCGGCTTCGGGTTTCTGTTCAAGCAAGGACGATTATTCCCGTGATATCGTCATCGTCTTCATGTGTCCCACATGAAACCAACTGCAGCAGGATGGACGGACCAAGCTCGCGTCAACAGGTCACAGTCGTTACAGCTCACACGGCCAAATAAAAGAGAGAGAGCCATGCATGCCGTCACGCACGCACGGCGAGGAGGCCGGCCGGGCCGGCGATCGATCCGATCAGATCCGGCAGCACAGAGATAACGTAACGTAGCCCACCACCAGGCAGCCACCAGCCAACCAGCCAGCCAGCTCGCGGTGCTGCGGCTGCCCGCGTGGCGCCGTGCATGCGCGCGACGAGCTGTTCCGCTCAACAGCTAAGCTACCGGAGCCCCCCGCCTAGCTGTTGGCGCGCACGTTGGATCACGGGGCAGCGACCAGCGCGCTGCACGCAGCACAGCATCACATGGCATGGGGTGCGCGCTGCCCGGGCAGTGGGGAGCCACCCCCGCTGCACGACGGGCCACTTGGTCTGGTCGTGCCGGCCCAAATGATTCCCCACCCGCACCCCGGCACCCCCAGGTTGCTTGCTTTGGCATTGGCACCCAACCGCCGATCGACCAACCCGATCGGGCACCCCGGCCGGCCGTCGCGTTGCGCGCTCCTGCATTGCCGTTGCGCTCGGCCTGTGCCTTCCAGGAACGTTCGTCTCGCCCCGGCCGGCCGGCCATAGATCCTGCACGCCCGAGCGTCGACCGGGCGGCGGCAGGCGGAATCTCCTGCGTGCGAATGCGATCCATGGACGGCACGGCCGCAGATCTCGACGTCGCCTGCAGACCACCACCAGCAGATGCGCTCCAGCGCCTAGTATTTTACTCGTGGACACTGGACACAGCTGTGCGCTCGTGCGCGATCGAGCGTTCGAGCTGCAACCTTGCATTCGTTTGCAGTGCAGTTCTGCAGCGGTATGCCACTGTTGACGGTACGGATATCACGGAACGGAAGCTGCTGCTCTGCAGGTTAAGAATGGCAGTCGGCAGGAAATGGAATGTGTGCGCCAGAATAAAATACGCCCCGGCCGTTTACCTTAACCCCCGCGCGAACGTCCGGAGAAGCTTCATCAGTTCAGTAGCTTCATTGCCAGAATAAAAGCTGAGGTAGTACTAGATTATTGTTAGATTAATGGCATTGCAGATCTTTTGCTTTTAGATATTAATGGCGTTGCAGATCTAGAAGCTGAGGTAGGAGTATTATTAGAGGAATATAAACGACGATGTGTCGGAGTAATCCACGGGAGCGCGATGCTGAGGAGGAGGAGGTCGCGTGCATGATGAGAAAAAAACCGAACAAGCAAGGAATCGCATGGTTTACTGTTTCGACGCTTGCCAACATTGCAAAATGCTGTTGTGCTTTTCGAGAACTGCGAATCGTTCCTGCCGATCCATCCATAGCCTGATATGTTTGTTGCAGCTAAACATTTTCATCAACTAATTAATCCAACAAAAGATGAGACTGATCATTGTTGATGCTGTTCCTTTAATGCGGTTTCTGAATTCTTGATGCAACAAACTGTGATGCATGCACCACCGCCTACCAGCAGTACCAGTGACACGGCGTTTTTGGCGCACGTATTGATGCTGTCCCCTCTGTTGCAAACTTGCAATGATGCCTGCGAGAACGGCCCGTGTGTATTTGAACGACGCATCCGCTCATGAATGCGATAAGCCCGCCCGGGTCCTCGTTCTCTTGTAGCGAACGTGCTTTGTTTGCCATTGTTCACAATCATTCTGGTGGCGGACGCCAGCTACAAACGTGTTACACGTTAGCATGGAAGCCAATGGTGGGGCACGGGGCTTGAGCCCCCCTTACCACTGGCAGACACAAAAAAAAAGTAAACTCCTCCCGCATGGTTGGGAGTGTCTTTTTCACTACTAGAGGCCATTGACGTGATATTTAGCGAGAGAATAGGTGGGTTTAAAAAGATGCAGGCATGATTGTGTATAGATACATAAAGGTTGATGTCTGCGCGATCGTCCCGGCCTGTATCTTAGAACGAGGCATCCAAATGTGGTTGCGGTCATGAATGCGATAAGCCTGGTCCTCGTCCTCCTTGCTTTGTTTTCCGTTGGCTTGCACCCAAAGTTCAAAATGTTAGAATTCGAACTACTGTGTCATTTTCATTTGTATTGGATAAATATTGTCAAATCATGGACTAACTATGTTTAAAAAGATCTATCTCGTGATTTACAACCAAACTGTGTAATTAGTTATTTTTTTTACCTACATTTAGTCTTCCACGATATGCCGCATACAGAGATAATGAAAAAACTTAAACTTTAAAGGGAACTAAACAAGTCCATTGTTCAAAATCATTATGGCAGTGGACCCTAGCTACAAACGTGTTACATTAGCATGAACAAGGCAATGGTGGGGCAGGGGGCTCGAGCCCCCCTACCACTTGCGGACACATAGAAGTATAGAACTCCTCCTGCATGGCTGGGAGTGTGTTGTTCATGCTGACGGACAAGCGCATCTTGGGGAGACGCGCGAGAGGCTATCGAAGTAGAATTAGAAACAACATCCGCAACATCTGAACATCTGCAACTGTTGCACACACATCGCAGAAGCCCCTCCCAGGTTGGTGGTGGAAGCTCGAAGAAGGACAATGATCACGAGCCCCACGAATTAGAGGATCCGCAAACGTATTGTGAAGCATGAACTAAGCCAACGGTGGGGCAGTTGGATTGGAGCCCCCTACTTTCACATAGAACCCCTTGTTAAAAATTCACGTATGCACGTACTTTAACAGTGTCTAGTGGACTTAGGCACGCAGCTGCACCAGCATCGCTAATTGCTTTATTTTTGCTTATTTGTCTTTTTAGTATGGATAAACTCCTTTAAATTTCATGATGCATTTTTGTGATTTCCATTTCATTTGTCATTAAGTATAAAACTACTTCAAACTACTATTTTGTATATGGCGAGCACTACTACGTAAATCATTTTATAGGACAACCTAAATTTAACTGCGTGGCACGCGTCAAGTTTTTCCCCTGGTCACGGCCTATTACAGTGGCGGCGTTTTTATTTACCGTGGCGTATACATTTACTGTGCACGGAAAATCGATATACCATGGTGGTCGACTTAAAAAACGCCCGCCACTTAATACATATTTTCCATGGCGGATACCTTCAAAAAGCCCGCCAAATGCAGAGGCCCAAGAGGCCTAGGCGAGGCCTGATAGTTGCTTGAATATAAATACAATAAGTTAGGGTTAGGTTCTACCATTCTCATCCTCTCCCTATATTCAACCGAGTGGCGCCTCTCCTCCTTGTACCAAAAGCGCCGCCGCCTTCCTTCCTTCCACGCCGCGTGAGCGCCGCCTTTCCCCACCACGCGAACCGAGCATTGCCCTTTCCTCTTCCCCCACGCAGTTAATACCGCCGCCCGTCCCTCCTCCTCCCTCCTCCAAACGACGGTCGCCGCCGAAGCGGATCAAAGGAGGGAGCCGGTGCTCCTTCCTGGCGGATCCAAGGCGAGCCGGTGTTCCTTCACCGGCGGGCGGATCCAAGGCGGCATTGTTGGCTGGTGCTCCTTCCTCGGCAAAGGCGGACCCAGCGCAGCGCTCCCGGACGGAACGCTAGCCCGAAGTGCCACGCACGCATGATTGTGGGCATGTAGCAATGCAAGTCTGCAACGTGCAACAACGCCCATGAGCCCATCCATGGCTGCGGTTGGCTTAACGTTGCTTACAAACTGCCAAACCGTAACCGTGTGGCGCTTGCCCTTGCCACTTGCCATTAGCACGCACACATCAAGTGGGTTACAACTTAACACAGTTATGGGCCGGCGATCGACACGTACGAAAAAGAACAGTTCAAAACTCCTAGGATTCGAGTCCAAGATTCCAAACACGCCGGTCCCAATCAGGAGAGTTTGCAACACAACACCAGCAGCAGCGCACCACGGTGCGACGCAAGCGCCGCGACATGCACCCACCCTTTGTTTTGGTGCAACTGCAAAGGAATAGTAAACCAGTCAGGCCGAGGACGGACACCCGGCAGGACACCATCCATGAGGCCATCACAGGCTGGAAAGCTTGGCCGGACTCGCGAGGTGGCCACGAGCGGGGGGCCGGCCCGGCGGGGGAGGGAATCCAGCGCGACCAAGCTGAGCAGTGACCACACCGGAACGGAGCACTACGTGTTGCATATTTGCATGCGCGGGCGGCGTTGCTGTTGGCCTGTTGCGAACTTGAGATGGGTCGAGTCGGCAGGAATTTCGTGAGGTGTCCAGGGGAGAACTCCCGGCCCGGCATGTTCAATGATATGGCCTAGGTGGAGGTGGTTTATTGTTTTTCTTTTGAGGGGAATGAAAAGCAATGGGATTTTTTGGCGTGAATCCTTATCCTTCCTAAAGATTGTGATCTGAGGTAGGTGGTTGGTTCTAATAAAAACGTTCGTGTGTTCAGTTCATCTGTTTATACTTTAATATTGTGCACGCTTTTTAAGGTGATGATGACCAGAAACCATTAGAATGATGATGAGTATGATGATTGATAGCGAAGAATTATGAAATTTCCCCGCCATTATGAAAACCGTTTAATTTAATTAATTGGTTCAACTTTTTTTTTTGAGACCCGCAGACGCCACATTATGGTCTTTAGAACACACGAATCGTTTAATTTAATTAATCACCATAGTTCAACTGCAACCTGAACCCCACCTCTCCATCGAGACATGCCAACTAACATAGATATGCCCAAGATTGGTCCATACACGTGGACCCGATAGATGCGCTTTTATACTCAGAAACAACCTGTGGGCGGAAATGGAATGGAAAGGGGCAAGTAGGCGCAAAGATGGCCCAAAGGCCTGCACTGTGGTATCCTCTCAGCCCAATAGTTCAAGGAAGGCCAGGGAGATGTATACTGTTCACCCCCCACCGGATGGTGTTGAATAATAATAATAAAGGGTGGTGGTGTTGCTAAAAACCATAAACCTACTGTGCATTTCCCTTCTCCGAAAAGTATCCATCAAACTCTATACGGGCGACAGATAGTGCTGCATTCCACTGGTCAGATCGTTCTTATTGCTTCATGTAAATCTTGAGAGTTGAGATGTTAAAACAACGGAATCAACAAGAGACAAGCCAAAAAAAAAAATCAGAGACAGTCTACTAATGAACTATGCACTTGGTCATCTGGGAATCACATATTCACATAATCAAGGATGGCTAATTGGACAAAAGTTCAAGGTACCTCATCGAACCCGGAAGTACTCCAAAACCAAATTATGTGCGCTACATACCAAAAAAAAAGGAAAAAGAAAAAAAACTTGCTGCACGTTTACCAGCAGCAGCTACCACCGTGAGGCGATGAACCAGAGGTTGAAGATGGCAGAAGCGGCCATGAGGAACCATGACAAGAACGCCATCATGGCAGACAGTTGGTACCTCCCGCAGAATCTCGGGGAGCAGTGGGATCCATGGAACTGGAGGAGGAGGTCGATCACCGCGGCGCTCGAGCACGCCGCGGCAAACGAGACAATCGACAGCGCCTGCAAGATTTCATTTGCACCCGAAATGTTTCTTATCGATTGAATTGACATGCAAACAAGACTGTAGAGGGCCTCGCATGGTTAGAGATCGAGTACGTACGCAGTCTCCTACCACGACGATGACCATGACGCCCGGCACGCGCAGAGGGCATCCCACCAACACGGAGTACACGTCGATCATGGCCAGCGTGCAGCTCCAGGGGATGACCAGGCCCATGATCGTCACCAGGAAGCTGTGCAACCATCGTCGCAGATCGACGCAGAGCATTAGGACCGTGAAACGGTGAACATACGATGAACACACGTACAGCCTACCTTCAGCTAAGAACAGCGGTACCAGAAGGCGGTGTAGCTGAAGAACTCGACACCAACTGACATGAACAGCAGCGACGCCGACGAGAAGACCGCCTGCCCGACGCGGAGGCCGAGGCTCCCGGCGCTGCCGACGGCGCCCGCGCCAGCCCCCGACCTGTCTCCGTTATCCATGTCCGGAGTCCGCGCCCCTCACGCACCGGCACCGCAGGACGATCATCCCATGCCCATTCCCACACGCCCGCGCACGGCACACGCGACGCACACGCACTCCTCTCCTCCTCACCCGGCCGGGCGGTGCCGCGGTGCGGTTGTTGCTTTTCACCACCTCGGCTCGTGCTCCGTGGTGCACCCGGGATGTTGCAAGGAATCTGGCGGAAAAAGCAGGGGACGGGATCGAAAGCCCGCCCGGGGCTTTGAGATGGATGGAGACGGGGCACCCAGCATCGCAACGAGGCGATTCTTCTTTTCTGGGAAATGCTTTCTTTCTCTGCTCGTCATGGTTACTGCTAGCTTTTGACCTCCCGTGGCTTTTTCAGCTCAGCTGCTAAGTTAAACTGGTGCACGTAAATCACACTGCTCCACGCTGATCGCGACTGTTAAAGAACAGGTGGAACCTCAAGCTGGACATTTCAAGTAAAGAGGACGCGCAAGAACTAAGAAGCATGTTCAGCGATCGCAATTGGTGGACACTACACACGTCGGATGGATTACCCAACAAGCCAAGCACAACTGGAGCTGCTGGAGAATTCGATCGGTTATAGAATACAGTAGCAAATTGAGAAACATTACTGGGCACGACCCACTCAGACAAGAACAACGCATCCTATCCTCTGTTGCAACAGCCAACAGGGGAGAGGATAGCAGCCGGGCGAGGAGGAATGTGCCGGCCACCTTCTGTGGTCCGACGGGCACGAGAGAATGGCAAGGCAAAAGGCTGAACCAACGGACGCCAGGAAGCCAGGTGTAGACGACAACAGCGTGGATGCCGGAACCTAAAAAGTTCGTCCACAAGTTGATCACCCACATCCCAAAACGTTCTCAAGTCCAGTAAATGTTGTTTCAACATTTTGTCATTACTTGGCATGGTATTCAGAAATAACACGGGATGATACAGTTGGTATAAAACATCCACCCTCAAACTTGAGATAACATAACAGATGCAGGGGTTTACACGGGATAATAAGACCAAAATGCTGGTATCTAATGATTTTATTGGCGTCTACGACGAACCAAATGCTGACATGGAACTACGACAAATAAGATAAAACAAAACTGTCCACCAACATGGCAATAAGTCCAACTGATCGACTCAATCATGCATAACGAATCCCCTCCAGATGAGGATGCGACACAGGATCACGATAACCATAGAGGAAACATTTGCACAATGACGAATGGGAACGGAGCTGGACGCCTTGACAGCAGACGATGACACTGAGTCATTGGTGCTTACAGAGCTCGCAGCACCCCGGCCCAGACAGGGTAGATGAAAAGCAGGAGGATGCCAATGGAGTTTGACACGCCATTGCCCTTCCTGAAGGCGTTCCTGAATCCACCTGACGCCTTGATGTGTTCTTGGAGCAGGTAGCATCCAATCACAAGGCATATAAAGACACCAACGAGGTCACCCCTGAAGGTGTCTGCGAACAGGCTGGGGGCGACCACTGTGAGCAGGATGATGGAACCAGGAAGCTCTAACCAATCTGGTGCACAGGATGAAACAATGTTGAGTCTAAGCACAAGGATGAACTATAACTACTTTATTTTAAGGGCAAAACTAGAAAAGTGTAACCAATATTTGGAAATTACATAGGATGCGAAATAGACTGAGATGTACCTGGGAAGTGTCGTGGAAAGAATAGACGCAGAATAACAGCAATAATCGCAATCCATTTCCCCACCTCTCCTCTGAAAATTCAAAGGTTTGATGATATAAGAAATTCAACTTTCATATTCTGTTACAGAATACAGATCAAGTGATCAAGAGAGAACATTTCTCTCCTCAAAGTGCTTTGAGCTATCACACTACAGCAGACTTCACGTCAACATGTAACCAACATAGAAGTCCTACAATAACTTATTCAGAGACAATCAGAAATATAAATGAATTTGACTCACATCAACATGTATCCAAAATGGATCGCCTACATTAACTGATCCACAAAAACATAACTGAATTTGATACACGCCGTAACTGTCATTCTACGAGATGCAGAGTATGACAATATCGGTGGCAGTGCTTAGGTCCTACAAATTTACTGTGACATCAATCACATTCTTATACTCAAAATACATAAAAACTATCATAGTAACTAACGATTTGATTCATACGGTGCACAATGGATTGGTTAGTGAGATAGGGTTCATGTGCCTAATCACCTGATCAGAACAAACAGCACATTAGGCAGAGTGAAGAAAATGTAAGGAACCAAGAGAGCTGTCAGCATGTTGGTCTTCCAATTTGTGCGGTCCAATATCAAGAGATACCTGCAGTGTTATAGAACAGAATTGTCACCAATTAGTTGTAGTGAAAAATTGTCCTACCAATGTCACTCAGGAGAAAATAACGAATAAATTCATTCAAACCTGGTATTTTATAAAACTAGAAATGATTTTTTTACAATATGTCCCATTTACAACACAATGAATTCTAATGAACATAAAAACTCCATCCAGCAATTTCAGCACCTTTTCTATGGATTATGAATATACTAGTCAAATTTCAGACTAACAATTGATTCATGCCATTTCTTGATTCAGTAAAGTAAAGAGACAATTGCTATAAATTTGCTGACAAATGCCAACATCTTAACAGCATTCAGGAATTTCGCAAGAACAATTGGATTATAACCATCTGCTTATGCGAAGACTTCAAAAACACATTGACTAGATGGACTTTGCTCCAATAACACAATCCTTTGTTGGAAAATTAATTACCATTTCCGTGCATCCGCATCCCCAGATACTGATACTGTATCCGTATCCGTGCAACTTAGCCTATCAATGTCAACTTCAAATCCAAGTTCCTCACGACTAAGGAGCCAGGTCTATCTGCATATGCAGGTACCTAAGACAGTTACACACTAACAGTATCATCCCATGTGGCCCCAATTTTCTCTAAATCCTGCCAATAAAAGGCGGTCGCCTATGACAATAATATCGCAAATTTCCATGGACTCATCGCTTCTCGATTCGGGAATCATGAGACCACAACCAAAAAAAAGGTGGGATCAGAGATCCCCTTTGTTAGAGGGGTCCACAGGACGTTTTGGTGGTGGTTATCGTGTAATGTCAGGGGTTAACGTGTCCCCTGTTTACTTTTCCAGCATTTCTAGCTAGTCTTTTTTTGCTGCCTGAGAATTCTATATACTCTGTTGTACTTCCGTTTTTAAAATGGGAAATGGGGAAGCCTTGTTCGAAAAAAAAAAGAGGGATCCACAGGGTCAGGAGGGGAAATACTCACACTGCGGCGAGGAAGGCCAGCCACTTGAGGAAGGAAGTGCCGAACCCCAGCCCACTGCCGAGGACGAAGGCGTGGTTGGCGAGCTTCCGCGCGGCGACGCCGAGTTCCCTCAGGTCCGCGTCGATCAGCGCCTGCTGCCGCCGCCGCGGCGGCACCGCCCTCCGGCCCCGTCTTCATCGCAAGGTACGACGCGAACCCCTTCCCCATCGCCTTCGCCGATCACCGCCGACGACGCGCACAGGACAATCACTCTCTCGCTGGCTGTAGCTGCTCGCACACTGGATCGATCCGCGTAAGCCGGGTCGGTTTGGACGTGCGCGTTTGATTTGTGGGATCTGGTTGGCTGTGTGGATATGCACGGACACGGCTAGCTGGACTAGCGGGTCCCACTGGACCGGACGGTTCCAGGCCAGCGAGGCAACGTGTACAGGACACGTGGAGTGCTCACTATCCGCAGGCTGTGTATTAATTTGACTTTTGATCCTTGCCTACATTTTGAACAAATACGTGGCCTAATCAATTGGATAATCAAGGAATCGTAGTCGATATGGATTCGTAGTACACATGCCTATACCAGTTTCACGTGATACTGACAGGTGACAGTGACGGGCGAAAATTATACATGCAAGACATGTACTAAGGCACAGTGACAGATTAACGGACATCATACTAGGTGCTTGGATCTTTAGGGTTTGTTAGACCTTGATGATACAATAGTTAATTGCTATCTAGCCAAAACAAAAACTATCTCATTTAGTTTGGGGTCATTCATTGAACTGTAAAAATCTAGACCTTGTCGTTTGTTGAGCATCAGGCTGAATTGTGGGAGCGGGCGCGCCAAATATGCTGAATTTGAACCTTGTAATGTTTGTGGCTTTTAGGTATTACAAAAAGGGGAAACCTCATTTTCTATGAAAAAAAACTATTTAATTTAATAGACAAGGCTAGTTA